>CALNHX010002585.1:0-174195 GCA_940337035.1 Agriotes lineatus | reverse complement strand
GTTAGGTGTTGCTTTAGTTTCTGTGAAAACTGACAGAAAACCTAACTTGATAACCTCGAATTTGACATAGACTTACAGTGCTACTAACATATTATTCATAACAAAACTCCGGCGAGCCGCTGGCGAACGACTATGCATACGGGTGTAATATAAATTCTTCAGTTTTACTAACTAATTCGAAAAATAGCGGTTGACTACAGCTTACAAGAATAAATATCCAGACAAAATAATCTAGCAATTTGTACAAAATAAGTGTAAATATCTTAATGTTGCTAATACTACTGTAAAAAGAAACACTTAGTAATGTGTATTACATCAATTTGCCAATAAAAAACTATACATCCAGTGAGACTCGAACTAGCGCTCCGCGGAATTTGATTGCTAGCCAGACGCTTATACCAGTTCACCACTTTCGCAGATTCATTACGTTTGCTTTTGGCTGTGTTATAAACGACCCGCTGACTTTGTCACGTTCACCTGTACCTGTATCTGTTAGGTCTCATTTTCATCAAAAGTAAAACCGAAGCTATGCATCGTGTGTTAAAAAAAAACTCATTCGCAGCATGCCATAATCAAATTGAAGTTTGCCTTAACTTGATACATACCTACCCATTGTAACAAATCAACTACTATCAGTCAGCGAAAACTAAATTACATCTTGATCTTGAAATATTTTCTTAAAACTATACAAAACACTTAATAAACACTTTTTAGTTACTTTTATGGTTAATATCATGTGTTCAGAATGAAATTACATAAGGGTTGGCCATCGAAAAGTAATGTCAACATCAAGCTTTGGAATTTGCAGTCATGAGTTCAGTTTATAACTTTTAGGTTAGGTTTTCCGCTGACGTAATAAGTAATGACACTTCTTAAATCATTTATAATATGATTAGTGTCAAATTCAATGAGTTAACTGTAGTTGTGTAAGGGGATTAAGTACCCATCGGATACTATTTAGACACAGCCATTCTTAGCGCAAGCGCTACAGTGTCATTTGTTAAAAACTCAAATTCTAGGTTAGCAGGTTAGGTTATGCGTCAGTCTGTGTCAAAACTGACGCAAAACCTTACCTGATAATCTCTAATTTGACATAGACTTACAGTGTTACCAGCAATATATTTCAGTATTGCCAACTGATTCAGGCTATCCATGCCTGGGGCAATTGAGTTTTTATAAAATCACTCGGTAGTTGGGCGGAGTTGTGTTCATGGAAGTTAAGTTGCATAGTAAATAAACCAATTTTTCAAGAAATGAGCTCTTTTATTTCAATTTAGACGATAACAGTAACGGCTAAATTACCAAACTGTTAAACAAATCATAACAAGTAGGTAATCATTAAAATTGGAAATTATAATTTTTTCATTTCACAGATTCAAAAAATAAATAAAAACTAACCAAGCTGTTCAAAAGGGCTCAGTTTTCTTGAAGAAACAAATTTACTAGCCTTTTCATACTATTAAAAGCATTTATAAACATTTGAGGAATTATTTTGGCACACCGTTCAATAATTCTGTATTATTGATAGCGGTCTTATGCAGTACATACACGGAGTATTTTCTGTACACAAAAAAATAATATATATAAAAGTTAAATAATATACAACACGGCGGTTCAGGAATTGTCTCGTGGTGTAGCAAGTTTTTGCCAGCTAATTTCTGAGCAGGAATGGGGGGGTTGTCCGGAAGCGCCACTGGTTTGAGACGGTCCAAACCAAAAAACGTTCAGGTGTCCGTGTAAGTTTCTAAACAATTTAGCTGTTTCATAAAAATAACAAGAGAAAGAAAATACCAGAGCTTGAATTAACCTAATTATTTATTTACAATATGTACACGTATAAACTTTGCACAGTACTCAAAGAAGGCAAAATAAATCTGTGATAGAATACTTGTTTGTAATTGGAATTATAGATTTAATTTAGTTAAGTATAAAATGTACAAAGTTTTAATGTTAATAAATTTGAAGTGAAAAACAAAACTCTACGATTTTAACTCGCAATTCGCTCGAGTACACGTATCTCAACTATACGTATACATATAGTGACTTAAAAATCAAGTACTGGGATATTGATAAACGGGAGTCTCATCAAATCGCTTCAACGATCAATTAAATTTTAAACACGTCTTCGCGAATGATGCCATACGCCTAGGGTGTTACACACTTAACTGTGTATTTTCAGAGCTAAAATGGAGTTGTTTCAATGTTTAGGCTCCCAGAGATCCTCTCGTAGGATGCAATAAATTTTAAAACGTTTAGGCTCCCGGAGATCCTCGCGTGAAATTCATTAAATTTTAAAACGTTGAACGCGACCAAAGTGCTAACAGAATAGCCAATCTAGGAAATAATAAATACATTTAAGTGAAACTATTTCGCATAACTGAATGCACAAAGTGAACATATCGCAGCGACGTCAAGTTTTCTCGATTTCTCAGCAGCATCGACCAGGAATTTCACAGCATAAAACGGTAGAGAAAACACTTAGAGTTTTCATAGTAACAGCACTAACGATATTTCCCGTTTTAAGAAATCACATGACTAAATCGCTAGCTATGCACAAGATACCTGGTGATGCATAGCAGTACACAACAGCGTCGTCAGAGCAGCTATACATGGTGGTGGACTTGGGGATGCTGTCCAAACACGTAGAAAATTATATGTGACAGGCTTTTCCCCAGCTGTCACACTGGGGAAAAACCTTGTGATCAAAGCTTCGGAAGAGCAGCCACACGAATTGAGGTACTCAGAGCGGTGTGGGAATCGGTCCTCTAGGTGCATTAGCAAACGACATCAGAGCTGAAAGGGGAGCACATGCAGAATATGGTACGAGTAAAACGCAAAAAGGCCTAAAATTACGCAATATCGCAATCGATCTTCGAACGGAACGACAGAAACATACCAAAGTTGCAGGGTGGTCTTAAGTAAGTCATCTTGCGGAAATAAATTATCCCAGTATAACTGGCTTCATTCTAACAACTTCACACAAAATTGCTTGCGGGTGAACGACGATTTACATAATAATTCTGGAATCGTAGATCTGAATGAAGCAAAATTTCAAGGAAAATCAGCTACATCACCCAGAAACAATCATACCAAAAATCAGAGACATAAAATGGCCGCCGGAAATCGTACTTATAATCTATTTTGAAAAGTTATTATAATCCCCTAAAATTCAAGGTTGTTCCAAAACATCCCAAAAATGAGAAATGAGTATGCAACCACACATACACTTAGAAACTGTAGGTCACTCGAAACATTTCCGCAACTGCATCTATATGATTTCAAAACTGTATTTTTCAGATAAGGTAAGCTAAAGTATTCTAAAATAGTCAAGTCTGGTGATCTAGGTGGAAATTTTGGATTTGAACGTATACTAATGATTCGATTGCCAAGAAATTCGCGAAGGTAACACAGGTCTGCGACCAAATTTTTTTCTTTAAAATAATGGGTGATTCTTATGTATTTTGGTGCGCTAAGTTCAGTTTTTTCCCAGCACGTAAGCATTTTCCGCAAAATGCATTTTTCTGCGGGATTGCCTACCTTAAGGCGTATATTTATGAATATGCCGAAAAAAGTTGTTTTTCCTATTCGGCTTCATAGTTTTATATTAGAAACTATGAAATATGATAAAAATTAGTATATTTAAGAGTATTAGTCAACGTATGAATCATGGAAACCCATTATCTTAATAGTATGCAATTAAGGTTTATCGCTTTTCTTCGGTGTTTTCAGATTCCAATGTTACTGTAATAAATGTTTTTGTTATTAAAAGTACATAAATAAATAGGAGAAATTCTTTCTGGTAATTAGCGTAATTGTGGTGAACATTATTGACAAATGAAACCTGGATTTTCCCATTGCCCTATATATACCCCTCGTAGTCCTTCGATTTGTTCATTTCAATTTAAATATTCTTAAAGTGTCTTTCAAAATGTCTTCAAGAGCTTGTGTTAATAATCCTGATAGTTTCTGTTACATTTGTGGCGAACTTGTATTAAAAAAACAATCTCGAAGTATTACGGAGTTTATTAAAAAAGTGTACTTTGCCTATTTTGGTGTGAAGATCGGAGATCAAGAAAAATCTTGGGCCCCTCATGGTGTGTGTTCAGGCTGTGTTGAGGGACTTCGCATGTGGTCTAAAGGAAAGGTGAAATCTTTTCGTTTTGGGGTGCCTATGATTTGGAGAGAGCCGAGAAACCACGGCGATGACTGCTACTTTTGTTCTTGCAACATACAAGGGTACAATGCCAAAAATAAAAAAGATATATGTTACCCAAACATGCAATCTGCACTTCGGTCTGTGCCTCATGGACCCGGTATTCCAGTACCAGTGCCCCCACACAATTTTGACGATTTGCCAGAGTCATCAGAGAGCGAGTCAGAGCAGTTGGATGATGAGTTTCAAGTCGAAGACTGTGGACCCCAACAGTTTTCACAAGAAGAATTAAACGACCTCGTTCGTGATTTAGGGCTTTCTAAAGAGTCTGCTGAATTACTGGGCTCTAGACTTCAAGAAAAGAACTTGTTGAGATCTGGAACTTCATTGTCTTGGTACAGAAGCAGAGAAAAACAATTTGAGTCAAATTTTTCTCAAGATGGCGAACTTGTATATTGTTCTGATGTTCCCAAGTTGATGTCAATGTTTAACATTCAAGATGTGTCAGATGAATGGAGGCTTTTTATTGACTCGTCAAAAAGAAGTTTAAAAGCAGTTTTGCTACACAACGGCAATAAATACGCTTCTGTACCCGTGGGGCACTCTGTGCATCTAAAAGAAAAGTATGACAACATGGCTTTTATCCTTGATAAATTGAAATATAAGGAGTTTGGATGGCCTATCTGTGGTGATCTCAAAGTCATCTCTATGGTGCTTGGACAACAAGGTGGCTATACGAAATTCCCCTGTTTCCTATGTGAGTGGGATAGACGGGCAAAAGCACAGCACTGGAGCCAAAAAGTGTGGCCAACGAGAACTTTGAAGGTTGGAGAAAAAAATGTTCACTTTGAGTCTTTGGTTGATCCCAAAAAAGTGCTTTTACCCCCATTTCACATCAAGCTTGGACTGATGAAGCAGTTTGTCAAGGCATTGCCAAAAGATGGCAAAACGTTCAAATACCTTGAAAAGAAATTCCCGGGACTGTCTGAGGCAAAGTTAAAGGAGGGTGTTTTTGTTGGCCCGGACATTCGGAAACTAATGAAAGACAATCAGTTTGAAAAGGTGATGAAAAAAGCTGAGAAAGAGGCGTGGATATCATTTAAAGAAGTTGTGACTAAGTTTTTGAGGAACAATAAGGACCCGGATTATGAAGAAATTGTAAATAAAATGTTGAAATGTTTTAAAACCTTGGGGTGCTCCATGAGCTTGAAACTTCACTTTTTGAACTCCCATTTGAGTTATTTCCCAGAAAACCTTGGTGCCGTAAGTGGAGAGCAGGGCGAGAGGTTCCACCAAGACATCAAAGATATGGAACGGAGGTACCAAGGACGATGGGATGTGAATATGGTGGGAGACTACTGTTGGATGCTTCATAGAGAACTTCCAGACATCCCACACAAACGGAAAAGCTCAAAACGGAGTTTTGGAGGAAAAGATGTAGATATTATAAAGAATTATAAATCCTTATTATATATACTACATATTATTTTAATCAAATTGTATTTAAAAATGTAAATAAACCACTAGTAATATATTTTTTTTTATTTCAAAATGCATTTTTACCTATATGTACTGCGGGTTTTGCATAACTTTCTTTTTCATTTTGCGGAAAATCCCTACGTGCTGGAGAAAAACTGAGGTCATATTTGGACTCAGCGCACCAAAATACATACGATTCACCCATTACGGTGAAAAAAAAATCAAAAAATTTCAATTTGTAGGCCTGTGTAATTAACGGTCTCTTCAGCGGTGTGGGCAGCCCGTTGTTAGAAGTAGCCTTGCTGGAGCTCATCTTCATGAAGATGATTAATATACCGTAATTGCGGGCATCTTGGAACGGTAGTAAAACTTGGAACCAAACTTCGTATTTAGAAAATAATGCTTATATTTGGCAACACCGACCAACTGTCAGTTCACAAGAGTGCACGTGTGTAGAGGACACCAAGACCGATATTTTAGAGAAAATTTCTGAAAGTAGTAGTTTTACTAGTTGTTTTATGGTACAATTCAGGTTGTGGTAAAAATCAGTAATATAGTATTGTCACGGAAACTCTTTTGCTAGAGATATGTAGATACATTTATGTGCTTTCAATATTTTTAGGTTATACATTATGTTAATTTGATTAAACGTCCTTGAAGCTTTCGAGTAAAACTCTTTGCAGGGTTGCGAGATTGGGCATACTTTATCCCAAATTGACAATATTTTTAAACTTGCAACACCCGTTTTCGGCACTGTTCCAAGTTGACAGATTCATCGGTATACATGTTGTTAAATGTTTTTTTTTTTTATAATTTCATGCACGGGTGCAAAAAAGTATCAACACCGTCAAACCACCGCACCGCATGATCGCTACGCTCGTTCTTTAAAACACCGCTTGTAAAAAAGTACTATTTTAGCCACTAGTTAAAAACTACCTGCTATTATGTATTATTATAGTTAAACTTTTTTTAATAAATGACGAATTATGCCCCAGGTTCCACGACGAAAGCCAGGAGCTCAAACCTATGCAGCTTACTCTGAAGAAACTCTGCAAACAGCATGTAGGAAATAAAAGCAAAGACAATCACCATTCAAAAGGCATCCATAAAATATAAGATTTCCGTTGGTACTTTGTCACGAAAATCTAGAGAAGAGCAAATGCATAATTTTAGCAGAGCAGCGGCTCTTTTAAAAGAGGAAGAAGATCGAATTGTTTAAGTTTTGCTGATAGCTGCTGAATGGGGCTTTCCTTTCACCCTAAGAGACGTAGTGTAGAACATATTTTATGTAAAATTTTATGGTTTTCAATTTATTACTTTACTTTTTTTCGTAGGGTCAATAGGAACGGAGATATTTGAAAAAAACTGATTTTGATCGCCGGCGTGAGCGGTCTTCTCCCAAGATCGCAAACTCAGGGTTGTAATCAGGACAGTAAATTTTACGATCCAACCAAATTTCATTTGGTTACGATTTTTTGCGTGGTAGACCCCTTATTTTGGCCCCATTGCTTGAACTAGTAAAGTAATTAATTGTTTTATGACTTTCTGTAGGTGGCGAGGCGACAGATAAACCTCAACCGACGTTAACATCACCTACAAATGTTGGTTAAAATGTTGTAATTTTACGATTTATCGATTTCAAATAAAACACAATGTACTTCTCGGCACTGAACTTCCTTTTTATCCCTCATGTGGTTTATTACATCCACATTCGTGATTAAAAGCTAAATTTCAGTATCTTAGTATAAAAACTACTATTAAATGAGTAATCATGTTTTCTGGTTGTGTGGTAGTTACCAAGGAAACGTATTACAAGACTATACGCGATTATTAAGGGTTAAAAACATGCAGTGTGGCTCATTACTTCTTTCTTTAAATTACAAAAGCTGAAACAATGTATGAAAAGCTCTAGGATATAGGTCCGTATCCAAAAATATCCTGCTGACGGTCAAAAAAGACTCCAAACGTAATTAAACCATAATGGGTGGTACATTGTTGAATTCAAAATAAAAAACTTTTAAAATTTGAAAACGGAAGTAAGTATGAAAATATTTCCGTAATTTTTGCTGATATGTGTTGAACGTAGATACATACATACATAGACGGAAATGAGTTTTTCCCATTCGTTTCGTCGCTCGATCAATTATTATTAACATCTGCTGAATATAGCCTCTAAAACAGCTTTGCGACTATTATTGAATTATGAAGGCATAATATTTACTCAAAATTGATTTAGTGTTTTGTTGGTATTAATAATTAATTGATAAGTGTATTCTATTACTTAGTAGAACAGTTTTAACAATATTAATTGATCAATTTTCAGCCTGGTTAGTTACCTATGTATTAAAATAGGCACCGTGACAAATACTCATATTACTAACTAAAAAAACTAAAAAATGTCACATAAACTCTGAATTGTTATTTGGTTTATGCCGGAGTATTATACTTTCTAAAAGCCAGTTTATCGTTTATCTGCTTGTTGTTGTTATTTAATTTTACGTTATTTGTCCCATTCATAAAACTTGTTCAAGGTGCTTGAAGTCACTTTAATATTTGTCGAAAAATTTTTGTAACCAAAATTCTAGTGATATTTAACTAGCCTTACTGGATATTCTTTTAACTTTACAATAGTTTTGAGAGAAGTGAACTGCTGTAATAATGATATGTTAATATCGTACGGCTATTGGTGTGAAGTGTGGTTCCAGAGTTTTAAGGTTGTGTTATCGCTTTTGACGAAAGCTAAAAACTGTCATCGAAACGGCAACCGGGACCGATGGCTTAACGTGCTCTTCGAGGCACGGCCGGCTGCGATGCTACTACCACGATAGCTCGCACATCCATCCGAGTGCCAACCACGGTTAACTTTGTATAACTACAGCAACCGTTTGACGGGCGCTTGTATACGTACCCATGCAACCGCATAATAACATAATTGTAATACTACTAGGAAATCACGTAGAAAATAGCGAGACATCAATAAAACAATTTTTAATAATGTACGCACATCAGTTATAAGTAAGAAGATTGCGAGATAGGTTCAAAACTGAATATGAAGTAACTGCCCTTTCAGTAAAATTGATTGTTGAAATTTCTGTTTTCATTGTATGCACGCCAGTGAACACAACAGTTTAGAGGTATCTGAAGTCTTCTTAAATTCTTGCACTTTTTAGGAAATGCCTCTAAAAACGTAACTTATACATTGATAAGACCAGGCTATTATGCTGAAAGGCGGTTGGAACTTGATGATTGGATGAAAGGTCAGCGAGTGGTTTAAGAACGGGACAGCTAGGCCTTCAGACATAGGTAGCTTATGTCAATTCACCGATGAACGCAACTCAATGTTTGACATTCTATTAAAAATTAAATATCACACACTAGATGTCAATACCAAATATTGGTGTTATGTTTATGTTGTTTCGCTTATTATGGTCGAATTGGTGACTCAGTAAGTTACTTGGTTTTATTGGGAGACCTACATATACAAAGTTCCTTATTAGTATATACATCGTAAACACTTAGGCTGCAGTTCGACCCAGTAAAGCGACACCAATTACGAAGCTTTCGGAAAAATGGATTGCAACAACGCAAATCGTGAACTAAATCTGGATTGCAATAATTTCTTTAAAAACTAACAAAATGTTCCAACCTATAGTCGAACGTTAGTTTGAACAAGAGGTCTTTCATTTTATTTTTCATACAGAAAGGGTAATAGCTGAGCTGTCTTCGACCGTTCGTATGGTAATTGGTTTTCTTCATCAATTAATCACAACAGTTGGACCGGTGAATACCGAAGCGTTTGCTAACCTAGGATTAACTAGTCAATTTCCAGAATGACCGGTTATATGCTATAGTCAAAGCCCGAAGCACACTGAGCATTGTTAACTTTATGTAGCGTTACTGACGTAATAATTTAGTATTTCGATTTGCACTTTAATTTTGTCTTACACTGGGCAGCTTTAATGAGCCAGGTTCATTTCAATTAATCACCTTGACTGAGAGAAGAGAGAAGAAAATATAACTCAAACAATATTTATTAATAACTACATACAGTTGAGGTCCTATCGTTATTAACTTAAATGTATGAAATAAGCGAACAAATATGTATGTCCAACAATAAATAAAAACATCCATCCAAAGGACAGCCTGGCTGGCAACTCCATTGACAAGTAAGCTTACCGGGTCGTAACCATTTGGTGGTTCACCCGACGGTCGTCAGTGGCGATGCGAATTCAGAAAACAATTATTTCGACTGTCATTTGCTTGTAATAAAGTAAACAATTACTAGAATATGCTTATATTGCTATAAATAGATAAATAATTACTCGAAGTCGTTACCAGAATCACAGCAGGACCTGGTTGCGAGGTCGCTTTCCGCCAATGATAAGAAACCACCTACACGTAGTATAAAACGGTTTCAAGAGATTATTCCTGCACGTAGTAGGACATTCATCGTAAATGTGATTTACGTATTTGTTGAGGACAACTGGTCGCTCACCTATAATGTTATTTTAAATAGATTTTATGGGTCAGGAAACCGCATAAAGCAATATATTGTAATTTGTGGCGCTTCTGTTGAAGAAGGTATGCAAAGTTTTGCTAATTTATTGAGTGCTTAGGTTTGCTCTAGATTTTATCATTTATTAGCGCTCCTCGCAAGGACACCAATTTGTGTTTATAAAGAAATTCGGAATGCACTCTACCGATGGCGCACAGTGTTAATTCGCTGCGCCTTATTTGTCAACGCGAACAGGAACCACATTCCCATGATAGCGGAACATCGTTAGTCAAAGATGCTTCATCTAGGAGAGATTTGATAGGGGAACTTAGGGCCATTCAACAGTTCAAGCTGGAGGACGCAAACTAGCGTTTTATTTATTTAAGCATTTTAGAAATTTCCGTAATACAAGCGAGAAGGTACTCGTTTCCTTTCCAAATAGTAAATTTATATAATAATTCATCTCACATGCAGTGGCAGAGTTTATGTCAAAGGGACATATGGGTAAGCATTATTATGACTATCGTATGTTTGAATGTGTGAAAGTCGTATGCACTGTTAGTCGTAATATGGTTACACTATACGCCAAATAAGAATTTTAATGTGTATTACCTGTTGATCGTACATATTTACTATTTGAGTAGCCGATACTACTCGCTGTGTAATGTTTGAATAGTTGCATTAATCGATTTTATATTTGCTGTCATTTCAAATTGTATTGCTGTTCGCAACTTCAAAGTTTGGACTGGTGTCCTTCGTTTTGTACTCTTTGGAGTTATATTTTTATAGACGATTGCATGCGAATCGAATATTTTTAATAGGTTGGTATTGTTCATGTTACAATGTTAATTGATGTCCATATTTGTTAATTCAACTAAATCAAATATTTTGATTGTTTTCAATGCAATGTTTTATTGGTTGTTCTTTTGAAGCAACATTACAATTGTTAATAGTAACGTTGCAAAGTCAGATACCAAAAATAAATTGTAAGTACAAGGATACCTATTCAGCAATTAAATACATAAAATGAATCGTTATACGTAGTATAACAGAATTAAGGGGCGTAGTTGATAGCATACATTCACTCGGCGTAAAAATTTCAAAGCATGGAATACCCAACTTTTGATTAGTTTGAGGAACCAAAATATGGAGATTTGAATAAAATATGAATTTTCTGTACATATTTTTAATATTATTTTTATTTCTTTCAGTGACGTTATTGCTAGTAAGGACCAAAAGTCTGCCCTCCCCCTCTAACCTTTGAATGCGTAGAAATATTTTATTAAAATTTCCGAGTAGCAAACTATACCAATCTTAGATGTTTAGAAAGTATTTGATGTTAATAAAAACTTCCTGATATCCTCTCGGAGCCATGATGCTTTCCTTAAGTGAAAGCGGGGTAAATGGAACCTCCTTCGACAGGTCTCATTGAGTAGAATGTGCACCTACAATATAAAAAATTTTGATTAACAAAGTCGCGCCAACTTCAGCATTCTGTATCTTCAACACTAAAAAATGCGCCATATTGTTAAGGATCATCAACATTTTCTGAAATCAGGTACGCATCTTACTTAATTCACCTTTCAAACGAGGTACCACATGCCCGCCTTGCAGTTTAAAAAAATCAATATGGCATCCATCACCCATTTTGAATTTTTGATCAAGTAGATTTATATACTTACTTGAAATGGATGTAGTTTACTAATCTAAAATTTGACTAAATATTTTGATGCTTTCAAAAGTTAGAGCACGGGGTCGTAATGGTTCTCACTGTATAATAACATAATAATTGACTTGCGTTGACAGCGTTTATTGCTTGGAGATCTTTCTACGAATTAATATAAGAAGAGGGCATACTAAAGTAATTCGGGATTTATGCTCATTTATACTTTTTTCGATGCTGTTTGTTGAAAAGTAAAATAGTTTGTTATTAATTACAGAATTTATGAAGCGTAAAGCACTGCTTCCGTAGCAGAGATAAAATATGATGGGAATAACATCTAATCAATCATACTTTTGGCAGTGTTGATTAATAAATACTAAAGTTTTCTTGTTAAACCCAGACTGAACTAAAAGTTAATCATTAGTGTATATTATATATAAAAATAATTACATACAACTAGTTAGATGTTATAGGATTTAATAGCAACAACGCATTATAAGAGTATATACGGTTAGTACTCACAACCGTCTACAAAATTAGTTTTAACGCGGAATTAACATACATTACCACAATGCATACATTTCAGCGAAAATTATATTCTCTTATAGTTGAAATAATACCCATTGAAACATTCATATCACTAGATTTTTAGTTAAGTACTAAAGTATGTCTTTGATTAACTGATACAAGATGGATTACTTAACATTTGTCTATTAGAAATTCACGATACAGAGATTTAGAACAATGTAATAATCTTTCACATCAGTCAGGAATGAAATCCATAAATGTAACAAAGGCTTATCCATTTCCAGTCCTTTTCAGGGAAGAGCTGGGGTACCATGTATGTATAATCGATAACCTCGTTTTACCTTCCTGTATATTTTTCATATAGACTCTTAAAAATGCTATTCTATTTAACTGGATATATGACTGTTCCTTCAAAAAGCATCTGTTGTCGCCTTGCACCGATTTAAAAACTATTTTGAGCAACTATTTAGTTAAACTAGAGACTGAGTGCGGAAAATCGTCATCCATTTATTCTTTTAAACGGCGTTACAACGTTTTTACAGTTACTTTGGATAAAAAGATACATTATCTAAATTGTGTGTCTAATATTATTAAGAGTTCAAGTATTTTTCTGGGTTTTGAAGGATTTAACTTTCTCCATGGTAAATCTTTGCCATGGGACAAAGCAATGTTTCACCGTGGTTAAAGCATTCATTTTCGAGTTAAAAAAAGTTCAGAATATTGAGGATTAGTTCCAGAGCTTGTTTGCCGTAGTGCATTTTAAATGAGAATATAATAGCTAATAAATCAAAAATACAAAAGTAAATTATAGAAACAAGAAACAACCATACTAGTATATCGTTTTCTGGATATTTAAATAACAAAGTGACAAGTTTTGACGTATTAACTTGTAAAATTTGGCACTGACCTTTTAAGCTGTGCTTTTATATATGAGATGACAATTTTTGGTTTTCTTTAATTCGCTCAGTCAGTATGGGATGAAGAGAAATAGCAATGTTCGAATGGGTATTATTTCAATAATACTAAGAAATTTTGATTTTTGATCTTTCTATTATTTCACGTCACTGGGCTTAGTTCATAGCAGCCGGGCCCCATAGCTCTGTGGTAAGCATTCTGGCTACTGATCTAAGGGTCAAGAGTTCGATTCCCGATCCCGGTGAGGTTTTTAAAAAATAAAAATGCGGATGAAAGCCTCTACAGAATGCCATCATTCGGAAGTGATGTAAAGCCATGGGTCCCATGTTACTACGATGTAGTAGCATGTAATTGATCCCTTGCTAAGGTTGCAACTCCTTAGTATCGCCAAAAATCTAAGTAGGACTAAGGTACCTGTCCACGGGGTTGGCAAAATGGGCCTATAAAGGCCTATTTGCTAGACACGAGTCTCCCCAAAAATACTACTACTACTAGCTCATAGCAACACATATTATGATAAAATGGGTCTATAAGCCCCACGTTTTGAGCCAATAAATGTAATGATTGCTCGGCTCCTACTATCTGGTGCCTGTTAAATGTAATGATTACCTGTTTGTGAACTTTAAATAAAATTCAATAAGTTAAATTGTTGCTGGTGAAAAGCGAAATGTAATAAATGATTACACAAATAAATGGTTGCATGCAAAACTGATTTGGCTAACTACAAGGCAAGCATGAAACTCAAATCTCCTTGGGTTGGGGTCATAAACGGATGTTATTTTATTCGTAAACTCAGTAGTTTGAATGCGCGGTTCTTGGTAGAAAAATTCCTAATTTGACAAATGACATAAAATGTCGCTAGTGGTGACAGCGTATTTGAATGTTTTAAAAGTGAAATTACTGTGAGAAACGGGTCTGGTACCTATTTATTCAAATTTTCGCGCTTGCAACAATTAGCACTGTTTTGTTTCAGTGATGACTTAGGAATACCTCGCCTTGCTTGTTTCGTGACGTACAAAGGATGCCAAAACGTACATTTATTTTTGTTCGCTTGGGTTCTCAGCCGAATTCGCACAATCCACGATACTCGATTTTTGGAAAAACCGAAGCAAATGGGGTCTCGGGAAAATGCTAATCCATTTCGGAAAAATTTGACTTCGGATTTCAATGCGTTTACGACACTCTACACTTAAATTTGCAGGCTTTATCCTACCTCGGTTGCAGACTTCTAAGCTGCCCCTTGTGAATGCTGCTCGGATATTCTGCTGGAGCTGGTCCCTCGCTGCAGGGGCTGTCCGTGACGTTCTTGCAGTCCTCCCCAACGTAATGCAGTGCGGGGCTCTGGCTTTGGATTCTTACTTTTGTCGGGAACGATTATCGGAAACCCAGCTGAACGGCAGCCGATGTCTTCGGAGAAACGATTGGTATATTTTATATTTTAGTGCTGCGGAAACCTTCACAAACACTGTCACATGTACTCTAAGATGGCCACAATAAAAATCAATCCTTTTTTTCTCGTAATATGTTTGTTTAATGGTACAAAATCGTGTTTAAAAGTGGAGCACAAATGTAACAAACTTCACAGAAAATTAATTCAATTGTTCTCCTTGGTTTTTTAACAAAACAGCATCAAGTTGTTAGGTTACTATAATTCTCTTATGTTAAAGGAAATTAATTTTGGTAAAGAAAGGTTACAAATGCAAGTAAATTTGAGTACATAAATTAAATTTACAATTTTCTTAAAACTAAATTATTGTCTTTAATCTTATAACTAAATTTTTCGGTAGCGTTACGCACACAAACGTTATTATTTTTATTACGTCATTGCTCTGCTTTGCACTATTAAGCTTTATTTTTAGATGCCCTGATTTTTGAGTTCACCATGTTCGAGTCATTATTTTTTCTCTTCTGTTGCCTTTTAGAATTGCTCTTTTGCAATATTTCTATTATATTATTCTGCTTAATTTACCTTTCTGCTTTGCTTACTAATTTCACCATCTTGTGCTTTTGACTTAACAAACTACGCTACTTTTATAATGCAGCCAACAACCTGTTGTGTCAAATACATTTTATAAATTGGTGTGGCTTTACATGTACACAAACCTTATTCGAATTAGTCACAAGCCGATCTAAACCCTTTGAAATTTGCTTTGCTTTTGCGTACCTTTCTCCAAGTAATTTAATCTTTCTCGTATCTCATTATCAATGCATTTACTGTTATACATTAGTTTTAAAATTTTGCAATTAGATAAAACGTCCTAACTCTGTGCTTATTGAATCGGTCAATTATCTTGCACTGCAAACAGAGCCAAGTCGTGGGCCTCATACCATCTTAATATATAATGAAAATAGGGCTCGGATGCAGGACTTATCATACGTTTAAAAATGTCCTATGTATCTATGTAATCTATTTATTTACGGCCGATCAGAAAATATGCGGTTTCTGTAGAATTTCTTCGCCAGAAAGTAAAAAAATAATATATTGTACCACATGACCGGAAAGTGTTTTGCAGGTTCGACATGCAAAACACTACTTTTCGGTCTTGTAACGTAAATTACTATTTTAGACTACCACATATGAAAGTAACATTATCGCGACATCAGCCTACTAGAGAAAGTTGACAATTTCATACACTAGCGCGATATTGTATAGTGCTAGTCATGGTGTAAAGAATACAAGGTGTAACGTTCCGCAGAATGTGGGCGGACCTCAAATTCAACCAATAGGACATGGTCCGACAAATGGCACGATTGGTAGTACTGAAGTGTATTGTTGAAGACGCTGTCGATGTCAAATTCGAGGTTAGGTTTTGCGTCAGTTGGTGTCAGATTGATGCAAAATGTAACCTGCTAACCCCGAATTTGACATCGACTGACAGTGCCAGCAACATATACGATCGCAACCATGGTTACACCATGATCGCGGCCGTGATGGATTTCCTGAGCAGGACCATCGGGGATTGGTTGACATCTCCCCTCTATTTTCTGAACGACTGCCCATCCCGGGAGCGTTTCACCTTGTATTCTTTACACCATGGTGCTAGTCATATCGTAATGGCACAAAGTTATTCAAATAATCCAGACGCTTTTGCTTTAGCCGTTGCTATGGTTTGTGTGGTCGTCTAAAAAATAGTGTTCACAACTCGTTCGAAAGTGCAAATATCTTTGCTCGTGTTTTAGATCCACTTGGGCTTCGCTATGCTACACCCTCGTTTGTCTAATCACACTCGTACGATATTTGCTGCTTTTGATGCTTGTTAAGAAAGTAACTATTTCAAGTTTCTTCCAACATGCGGTTGTTGTTAAGTTTAAGATTTTTTAGAAATAAAACTTTAATAAAGTTTAGAATTTAAACAGGATTTTGATATAAATATTAGGATGTAAAAAATTTATAGAACGTATACAGAAATGGAAAATTCTGTAGCAAACGATTCAACATGTTAAAAAGTGACAAATGACAGGTAGGTCTAATCACTCGTTAAAGTCATTTCTAGCCGTCAAGAAGTAGTTTTATATCTTAAAAACTGCCGATTTACATCTTACCATCTCCGAAATTTAATTTTGTATATTAAAATTCAAAAACCTTGTAACACTGAGCTATATGCTAAACATTCAGTATATCATCAACACTACATTATGCCAAGAAGTTCATAACAAATTGAAAACAGTTTTTAAATAGTTTTCATCGAAGTATTAATTATCACAAAAAGTTAGTGCATACTCATTAGAAACTGAAATAGCACCTATCAGGTATAAGGAAACTTCGAAACCGCTTAGTTTTATTTTGAAAAATAAGACCATATTTGTAATAATTAAGTTCGAGCCGATTCAAAATGTTTCGTATTTTCTGCAGTATGAACATTTTGTGGATCTAAGTAACATACTAGCAGCACATTATACACTACTTTGTAGATTGTGTTCAAAGTACATGTCCACTACAGGCTGTATCTCTGCTACAAAATAATATTAAGTACATATGATCCAAGTAACTAAATAGATAATGTTAGTGACCGATGCCATTGTCTATCAATAATTGTGCAGTTCTCATATGTCATTAAGCTTGACAGCTACTAGTAGGAGTAATACATGTGAATTGAATCGTCTGTCTTTAACCTTCCACTAAGGAATCTGAATCTAAATACGTAACAAAAGCTACCGCCTACATTTGTGGCAATGCGCAATAAATAATAATTATTTTCAGAAACATATTTCCACAGAAATTCAACAGAGAATTTACCAGTACCTGGATAAGGTTAAAAATGTAATAGACACAATACCTATGGTTAAACAAGTGAAGATCTATCTATCTCTCATAAACGAGTTAGTACGATTTTCTTTTCTGGAATGGAAGAACATACGACAAATATTTTTTTAGAGAATATTTATTTAATTTAGTAAGTTGAATATTTGTAGAATAACGTATATCCCATAAGTTTTGAGAAAAAAATCCGTTGTAGCTTATTCTAGGAAGAATGCTTTCAATCTGGTTGGCGTTGACGAACATAGACCATTATCCGTAGTTTAAGCATATAATTCTATTAAATATAGCTGTAGAAATAATTACTTGTAGTTGAATCTATATATATAAAAATGAATCCCTATTTCCCTTGGTCAAGCCATAACTTGAGAACGACTTGACGGATTTAATTCATCTTTTTTTTAAAGTTTTCTAATACTCCGTAGAAGGTTCTTACGGAAAAAAAAATTTAAAAAATCCAAAGGGAAAGCCGGAGAATTGGAAAATATCGAAAGTGTGTTGTTTCTATTTGCAGTTACACCTGTGCTTAATGGTTTTGAAGGATTTTCCCCATAATGTCATAATCCGCATCATGTAACCGAAGGCGGAAGAGATAAGACACTAATAGCAATTTATATAATTCCAAATGCTTTACATAAGTCGTCCAGCCAGTCAGTCAGTCAGTCAGACATTCAAATTTGGTTTGTGCACAAGTGATGGTGAAAAAAATTCCGTTTCGTTTTATTGTGTCCGTTACAATGCCAAAGGCACGACGAGCTAACATAGGTCGTCGAAGACAGTCAGCTGCGCGGGTATCTACTTTACGCGCGAACCGCAATGATGACCAGCGCGCTACGGATAATGGAAATAAAAATTCAGGATCTGGTCCATACTCACAATGAGGCGATTCAGTCTTCCTCATAACAATTGTTATGAGGAAGACTGTTTAATTTACATTAATTTAATGAAAATAGTCGTATTAGCATGTTTTTAAAATGAAAGAAATTGAAAATTCGAATATCGGAAAAACGTTTGCTGAACCCGCTAATAGCAGGCAAATCAATGTTCGGGCAGAACAACGTCTGTCGGGTTGGCTACCCCTTAGGGGGTGAAATGGGATAAATAAGCCTAAGAATTGATATGGGTGTCGTTATTGAGGTTTTTTGGGACGTTGATTGCGAAAACGACATTTATTTTTAAGTCCAAGACGACGGACATGACATAAAATTAAAACTTTATAGTGGTTAAACGGGGTTCCAGAGACAAATTATCTTTGGGCAGAACAACGTTTGCTGGGAGGAGACGGGACGGGACGGGAAGGGAAGGGACGAGACGGGACGGGATATGATATCTATTAATGATTTTGAATTATTTGCAAAAAATTACTAATTTTACAATAATTTGTTTATAACAATTGACTCAGGCATTTTTGGAACTTGGGACCATCGGCAATCGCTTGTTCGGTTCAAAAAACATAAATATACATGGTCAAATTACATGCACACAGACAGTGTATACGGGAGGACCCTGAGCGACAAAACTATTACCCATAATTTTTTTTCAAGCTAAATATCTCGAAAATCGAGCGTTTTTCGAATAAACTTGAAGATACCTTTTTTACACAGAATGTTGCTCTACAATTTTGCTTATACATACTAACTACAAATTTTCACTCTGTTCCAAGATATTCGCGAAATTTCAATTTTGCGATTTTCTCCGTGCATTTTCCACCTTTTCCATAGTCGCTCGAGTGCAGAACATTTTTTTCTTAAGTACAACCAAAAAACTACTTAAGTGCAAAATGTCACCAACTTGAGTTTTAATGACATCTTTTGTCGATATTTTGTCTCCGGCGCCTGGACTATCATTCGGAAGTGATGTGAAGCTGTGGGTCCCATGTTACTACCATGTTTCCCATGTAGAAGATCCCTTGCTAGGTTTGAACCAACTTCATTTCTCGGCAACATCCTAAGTAGGACTTTGACCATATGACCAAAGCAGTCGGTGTCTAAGGTACCTGGTACTCTGCATGCTTAAACCTTGTCTATTACAAACAAACAATAAAAACAAGTATACTACTTACTTTACAACTTAGGCAAATAATTATTGAACAGAGACCTTTGACAGTACTTATTATAAGGTTCTCGAAGCTTCGAAACAACATATTATTCTTTCGACGAACCTAGACGGAAACTGAAAGGAAGGGAACCATTAATTCTTACCCTATTACATTTAATTTCAACCATTCTAGTTTCATTTATCCTCTTGATGGCAATCCCATAATTGTCAGTTCGGTGCCACAAACATTATCAAATAAACATTGTTCGAAGTTGTGTAATATCCATTGTAAAACAATAGATATGTGAGGTGGTAATTGATGTAAATGAGCTCAAATCAATGCTCTACTTTAAATAATATGCAAACAATAAAATTATTACCCACTTACCATTATGAAACTGATTTACGTGTGCTTTATAATTGAAGAATTTGAATAAAGTGCATTGTAAATTGAATAAATCATTGTTTCAAATAAACATAAAGAGACGGTACAGTAAAATGCACAAAATCACAAAAGCACTTAGAGGTTGACGTTGGACGTTTGCGGTTACATTGGCAGAACACAGTTCGGGAGAAAGCACATTCTTAAGATCTGGTGGAGCAGTTTAATTTCTGTTGGTCGACGTTAGTGTCCTAGTCTATCTATCATGTACGATGGGATACGATTAAAATGAAACTTTAAGCACAGTAGATGTGGCTAAATTGCAGAATCCTGAGCATATTGTCATTCTTTTAGTTATGGTTACTAGAGAAATACAGTTAATAATAATTAATATATGCACTATGAATGTACACCAGATTCTCCAGCTTTGTCTTGGATGCTTTTATTCGACAGTTCATCATTGAATTGATCAGTCCACCGCTTTTTGGGTCGCCTTATTCTTCTTTTCCCACGTGGTCTATAGTGTAGGATTTGTTGAGGGATACGGTTATCGTCCATTTTAATTACATGTTCGATCCAGCTATTCCTGTATTGGTCAATTTTTTTTAGTATACTCTCTTCACTTCTTTTATAATCAGGCAATGTATAGCCTGCTACTCTTCGTAGGAATTTCATTTCTGTTGATTCGATTTGCCTCTTTTCTTTTTGGGTGAGGGTCCAGTTTTCTGAGCCATACAATAGGGCAGGGACAGCCATTACTTTATAGAACTTCATCTTTGTTTCCTTTCTGGTTTAATTCAAGTGTCGAGTATTCCACACATGTATCTGAATTTCTTTAATTTATTATACACATCTTTGTCTTCTGCGTATGTTACGTCGAAGCCTAAATATCTGAAACAGTTGACTTGATCTATATTTTGGTTCTCTATGAGAATCTTGGCTCTTATTGGTTAGTCTCCCTTAAAGGCCAACACTTTTGTTTTTACGTCAGATACTTCCAAATTGTACGTTTTAGAGAAGATATTTAGCTTAAGTATCCCATATGGCAAGTTATCTTCTGTATTTGCCATGACTACTTGATCGTTAGCAAAGAGAATCATGTCCATGTGTAAATTATTAATTTTGAAATGTGTTTTCATCTCTTTCTGCCATTCTTCAACGACTTGGTCAATATATTGGGGTGCTAGCTCCACATTTTGGGCTATATAAATCTACCATGAATATATCACTCTACTTTTAAAATCCTATTATTAGTTATTTTAATATTATGCAATGCATTTGAGACTCTCATAACGGTGAGGTTCGTTAATCAAGTTATCTATTCTTTGATATTCTAAATTTTATATGAATTGTTTACCACTGACTGTTACTAAATGTCAGTTTGACCACAACAAAATCAAAATTGACAAATATCCTTTCGTTGTCACAAATCAATGACTAATTTACCAAAGTAAGTACTGTTATTATTCTATTTTACTCAATTAACCGTTTTCCTTATACCTTATCAGAACAAACTAAAACAAACCGGACTTCCTTTCACTTTTAAGCTACTAACATCAAACACCACTGATTCTGATGTTTCTCAGCTAAGCTCAATGCCAGCCTATCCTCGATGTACCTTCAACCAACTAAAGAACTCCCAAAAGTCAAAACTCTGGGATCCTGCAGATCCAATTTCACTCTTTACATCCCCGCTGAGCGACCGTCAATATCAGCTTCCTGGTAAATTCCAACTAACAGATAATACCCAAACTAATTTCCTTTGTCCGCAGCTCCTATCCTGTAGTAACCAAGCCACACCAGCAAAACTCAGCAAACCGATTCCAGTCCTCTGTAGAATCCTCAACTCCAATAATGACTGTCAATTATACCTTGCAATGCACCAATAAATCCAAATCCATTCAAATATTGTAGTCTTCTTCTTCTTTGTAGCTAATTAAACTGCATTCCACAATCTCTTCACCGATTGTATACTCACCTCAACTCTAGTTTACATTTTCGCTTATGTTCACCTCGTAGCTTTGTTAACAACCCTTCTATTTGTATATAACCAAATCACATACAAATAAAGGCATAATTTCTAAGTTTTTTTATTTGTTCTAAATAGATTGTTTAAAAAACGTCTTTACATAATTTTAGTGTGTTATTAATTCGCGTATTTTTAAACAAAATTCTCCTTTTATATAGTTACGATTATTACTGCCTACTTTTAAAATTAAATAATCTGATCTATAGACACTACACTTATTTATTTTCAGAAGTAATACTATAAGTACTTCGATATTATCGGGTTATATGTCGATAACTTGTTGCACAATAATAAAAGTTTATAAGATATTCACATTGAGAAGAGTAGCGGACCTTCTAAGATTACAATCAATGGTAAAACAATATTATATAGTACTAAACAAAAACCTGGGAAGTATCTTGGTGTTTACTTCGACTGGTTGCTGAACTGAAGTGAAGCTATACCCAGTGATCAATAGAAGGTCTTCTCCCAAAGTGCAGTGCGCCGCGTTAATGATATATACATCAATACTATGGCCAAAACAATTACTTATGCATGCTGTATCGGGTGCATTGTCCCCAAAATATATTCAAAAACTGCAAGTGTTACAAAATAAGGTATTAAGTATGGCAGTTGCTGCGCAGTGGTTCATCAAAAATTCTCAGTTGCATAAAGAACTGGGAATGCAGTGCAGTTTATCAAAAAGCTAGCAAACACATTCTTAAAAATATTGATTTCTGTCCATGTGCACATCGTTTCGATTATTATACGCATGCAATAACTTTTTTTATATCGTATGGCTTGTGATAGAAAGCTATAACTTATTTATGTATGTATGTATAATCTGTAACCTTATTTACCTTGCGGTGTAGAGGCTGGTGCTCTATGAGCTGGCATCTGGCGGTACTATGCTCAACTTGCCCCGGATTCGGGATACAGAGTTGGAGCGCGCTTTTGGTGCTTGCGCAACAACCATGGTGTGAGTTGTGTGTCTTGGTGATGTGTATATATAAAAGTTAATGTTGATTTTGTTTGTCCCGTATGCGTTCCTATACCATTCATCCGATTGCGATGAAGCTTTGGTGAGTTGTTGTGCGCACGCCCGCGGAGGTTTCTGAATTAGTACAACCATTGTTTTCGGTGTATGAGTGCAGAATTGAATTGAATCAAATACAAACAGTGGCTTATCAGTTCGTGTGTGACATACCAAGTAGTGTTGATTGTGAAATTCCAATTGTCGATCCACATTAGATAATAGATGTCACACGCATATTCTTTGTTTTTTCCAAGTGAATTTGTAATAGTCGTCACAAAGTATTACTTTCGCTGTCAAATCAATTAGGCCACCCAAACGAGAAGCGATTGGTCGATCTACACCTCAGGCGCGAATAAAAAGGGCATCAAGAGCTTCAGAAACACACGAGCAATGAGAAGCAAGACTGGAAACCGTTCGAGTATGCACTGCTAGATCCAGACGAACACTACATGATGATTTAAAATTTGGTGCATTCCATTACGATGCTAATTATTATTACAGTCTTTATCCAAGTGCGGTTATTGAAATCTATATATATACATATACGTATATTTATGAATGTTTCTTTGTTTGTCCTGTATGCGTTCATATACCATTCCTCCGATTGCGATGAAACTTTGGTGAGTTGTTGTGCGCACGCCCGAGTAGGTTTCTGAATAACCATTTTACAATAGGTGGCGCTGGGGTCTAGATATTTGGATAAATTGTATTTACGGTCCGAGTTGACTCATATTCAGAATATATGTTATAAGAAATATTTTTACTAAAAATGGACCCGGTAGGTGGTTTAAATTATTATTGGCTAGAAAATCGTTTGCCGGGTTAGCTAGTATGTTGCATAATTTTGGAGTTTAATTATAATTCAGTTTTAATTATTTATTTCCTAAACTCAGAAATTAGCATATCATATTTTTTATTTTAAGCAACGAATAACGATGCTCTTTGTAATAATGGGCATTGTATAATTCACTGTCAGTTTTAGTTACCCACTGTTAAACATTCTCTGTATTAACCTAACCATGAATGACACTGGAGGTGGAACTGGTAATATACAGCACAAAAAAAGTGGTGACAAAACACATCATACAGAAAAAAATATTCCTGAAGCAAAATCTTTCCTATGGCTATTGCGCCAAGCTACTGCTAACTGATTGGAACTATTCCTTTCGTAATACTTTATGAACTGTAACGTTTCCTTTGAGGAATGCACAAAGAAAAAATTAATGTTATTTATAGACAAGCATCGCAATAACGAAAATGCCATCTGCTAGCCTGATATGGCTACATGTTTGTGCGCCGACAGGGTATTTACAGTACACAAATTTTCGTATCCAAATGCTCCGCAGGTTCGTAGAGTCAAGACATTTTGGTGATTGTGCTAAAAAGAATTAACACGATGTCCAACCTAAAAAATGTGATAGTATTAAGCATCGCTGGAATAGATTAGCTAAAAACTTAGTACCTAATTTACGACTAGTTAGCAGTAATGTTAATAAGAGAGTAATAGGGAGCAACCTAGTATAGTTAGCAATTACTATTATTGTAGATATGTTATTAGTTTAATCAATATCTCTTATAATTTTTTAAATTCAAATCTATTAAAATAAAAAAAAGGTTTTTTTTTAAATTCCTGAACTACTTCATCATTATGAACAAATTTATTTTATATATATGAAAATCAGTAAATAACATTTGATTCGAATGCTCTTGAAAAAATTATGTAACGAAAACCGTGTACGCTAGATTAATGGAGCTGTAATCGTTTTTTGGATATACAGTCACACTTACTACTGCAGTTGAAGCATATATCAAAATGTTAAAAGCAATCGTAGTCAGTGACTGAACATATTTACGTAAACGAATCTACTGCTTCGTCTTCTCAGGTAAGCTGTTAATGAATTTTGTTTGATTACTTTTCGGCGACGTTGTTTCATCAACAGCTTATTGTGGTTGGCACTTTCTGCCCTACTTATCCCTTGGGGGATGAATTTGAAGTATTCGACGCATTTCTACAATTTGGAATGACAAGATCTCAGTTACTTGGTTACCGCGTCTCTAAGGCTTCATTCCACCAGTAAGTTACTAAATAAGTAGTTAATATTCTACATGAGATAAGCTATACAAAGTGTTGAACTTCAAACTTGTTTTTAAAAATAATTTAAAAAAGAGCGCAACGTTATAAGAAAGTATTAAATTGGCTCGAAATAGTTGATTTGCAGTAATGTCTTAGCATTCTTTAATTTGTAACTAATTTTTGTATAATAGGTTTTAATTGTACCTAAAACGATTTGCAGGCTGCTCCAACATGCTTTGAGTTCCTCTGGTGGGGTGATATATTACATCCAATTAAATGTTTTTCTTTAATAACCCATTGCCTATTTTGTCTAATAGTTAACGATGTTATTAAATAAATTAATTGTTATGTAAAATTAAAATGGGCATTTTACAAAGCTTTTTTTTTCAAGAATGCTGGTAAAACAAATGAGTGTGTTTAGACATTAGCCTAACAAATACTATAACCGAAGGTATTAGTCTCTGGCTGGGTTACTTTACAATTGTCGATTAACACAATCGAAATCGTTGTTTTTTGGGAAACTTCAATTCCCAAATTTTTTGTTTTGTGTGAAATGCACTATGGAAATGACTATAGTACCTTTAATGAACAGATTTAGAAATTAAAATACTTTGAGGGATTTGAATACTCTAAACCATTTTTACAAGTTACAAATTAAGAACTCGGAAGAATTAAAAAAATTGTTTAATTTCAACTATATTGAGCAGTGTACAACCGGCTTACCAAGAGCCGATTCAAATTTAGCACGTTTCTGGGACGGGCTTATAGTGAATCTGTTTGTTCACGGTACAGTCATGAAGCCAATTACGTCGAAGCTGTTCTCGCAAGAATGTATGCCGATAGATTTCCAAATACGAATCACCCTGCTTCACAATCAATTTAAAACATTATCCAACGTCTGAGAGGTCATGGTACGCTGGATGTCCATTATAAAGGTGGTGCTGAAAGTGCCCGGTGGCTCCACGTGCACGAAGGAAATTTGAACATAATGAAAAATAACCTCAACAATGGACGAGGTAAATGGCAGTAGCAGTGGGAATTGCCAGAAGTACATTATGAAGGACGATTAATAACAACGAATATCACCTCTACCGTCTTCATGGCGCTCGAGGTTGCTGCTTATCTTGAAAGAATGAGGAAAAACCTTCAATGGAAATCCATATTCACTCGCAATTGTATAACTAACTTTCACATTTCCCATGTGTAGTGCTCGTTAACCACGTACGATTCGTACGAACCTATTTTATACCAGTTTTCCTTAAAGTTGTGGGCAGGATTAATATCTGAGCGTTTGATCGGTGCTTTTGTTACCCAATCATTTAAATGCGGAAGGGTATTATACTTTTTACAAAACGATTTTGATCTTCTGTTGGAGGATGGGCTCTTAAACGTCTTCCGGAAAATTTCGTTTATGACTGCGCACCACAACACTTTGGGCGATAGGAAACCATTTAAATAATAACATTAGATACATACTTTTTCCATCGTGGTCCAGTGCTTGAAGCATGTTCAACTTCTAAATCCGAGCTGAGCCAGTGTTGTTTCCTGTGTTAGTTGAACTAATGTAGGTATTGATGGTCCCGGGAAGAGCGCTCTGCTGAATCCTATCCACTCTTAACATGCACTTTTTACTAAGGCGGTTCTCTGACATTATTAACAGTAGTCTGGCTTTTACCCATTGTAATGCACTAAAGTAATATAATTTCAATTGTACTTCTAGTATCGGGTTGAAACAGTGAAATACAGCTATACTATAGCTATTAACATATCTAGGAATGTTATGAGTATCATAACTGCCGCAGATGTTGTTTTGAAATTCGTAGAGTGAGCATTTTAAGACTTCTAAGGCTGTAACATTCATAGTTTCTTCAATACCTTGTCTGTTGCATTATGGTAATGGTTACCATGTACGATAAAGGAGTATTGCCTTACAAACACAGTTGTTTCTGTATGGTAATGGTTACCATGTATGATGTAGGAATATTACCATACAGATACTGTTATGATGTGGTTACCAGCCTACTTTTGTATATGTAAGCAAAGGCTTAATTAATATCCTGAAATCGATAAACCTATACACTTTTAAAGTTTGTATGATTATTACATACAACTGTCACATGACTGACATCAATCAAGGAAAACCATGCATTTTTTGAAAATCGACCAATCCCGAACTGCTTATCTGATAAGCGCCCGAGGGCTGCTTACCAAGCGATAAGCTCCCTAGGGACGATTATCGACCCCCTAGATGGTCTCATAATTAAAAATTGAAATGCAAGAAACAAGCAATTTGAGTTTTTTTGCATTATTAGGTCAATTTTAAATCATAATTCGTATACGGGTTTTGTGTAATAATCTTCAAAACATAAACGCGGGCGACACACTTACATATAATTTTATTCGCAACCATATATGCAATGTTAACATTCCTGACCTCATTTGATTGGGGGAAGTCGTACATTTCATCCCGCAACTTCCCGCACTCACTTCCCGCTCAAGAGTGGGAAGTGAGTGCGGGAAGTACATTCCCGACCGCTGAGTAGGTAAGGACAATGGGAATCTCGTTGATCCATTCATGTGCGTCACAACCTGTCGTATCATAAGATAATAATTTTTCCAATTATTGTTTAGAATAAAGTGGTTGCGAATAAAATAGTACAAACTTCGACAGGAAGTTTCCTTAACCTCGAGATAATAGCTGATTTCGACGCTTCGCGTCTCAATCAGCTACCTAATCTCTCGATAGTAATGAAACACTTCCCATCTCGGGCTGTAATATACTATTCCCGTGCCAAGAGTCATCGTGCTGGTTGCCTTTAGAAAACTGCCCTCGGGTAAGCCCTCGGAGTAGTTTTCATTGCAACCAGCACTCGACCCTTGGCGTGTGCAAAATTATCGGTTAGTATGTCTCGCCCTTGTTATATTACTATTGATAATTAGTGTTCTAGCTACTTACACAGTTCACCAAAACCAAAAGTTTTTAGTTTGTTTTGATGTATCGTGTAAGTAAATCAAATAAGTCAAAGATAAAAAGTATATATATTGTTTATATTATATTTATATATACAACATATTAAGGTAGGTATCATAAAATAGGTAAAAGTACCTATAATATTACACTCTGGTTGCCTTCATCAGTACCAGTTTTTCAAATAATTCGTCGCACTGCTTCTGGCACTATCTATAAATGTGGCAAACGAGAAAAGCCTTTCGACTGGTGCAAGGAAGTCAAATCTGTGTTATGTCAGGAGTTTCATTATGGGATATTGATTTAGTATATTTACATCTGTTCTCTTGTCTTCCAAATAACGAAGTAATTCGAGTTCTATTTTTCTTTTCAAGTTTATTTCTTCGTTTATAGTTGAGGTGGAAGGATTATCAAAACTGAAAAAAATTTCGTCCTCTGCTGTATTTCGATTGTTTGAATCTCCCTTTGCATCTTGATTCATATATTCATCGTTGGAATTTGCAAGCAAATTCGAGGCTGCCGTAATTAACATTGTTTGTAAAATTATTGTTTAGGAGATAATCTATATATCAAAGAATCTTGAAAATATTATTTTAATAACACATGCTTTTTAATATTAAAATAAGAATAATAAAAAATCAAGAAGTTGTGACATATTTAATATTTTAGAAAATTTAGAAATTACAAAATGTTTTGCAACTTATGGTTGCTTCATCAGTTATTTTCAAAAACTTATATTTAATATTCAGATTACATATCTGAACGAAATAAGGTAATATAATTAAAATTAGAGATTTGTGCATATTTAAATCTAGACCAAACGAAATTAATTGACACAAAAGGTTTCTTATGTGCATACTCAATGAGCGTCGTTATTAATAAAAGTAAGGCCAGTGAAAGGGCAAGCAATCTGAAGGGTAGATATTAGCAAGATGAGGATAAAATAGAAATTGCAAAGAGCAGTCCAGAATTAGGCATCGGAAGAGAAGAAAAGCAAGTGACGTGTTAAAATTGTGAACTCGAAAACCAGTGCATTAATAAAAAACAAAGTGCAAAAGCAGAGCAGAGATTTCTAAAACATGTGTGTGTAACGAGAGAGAACAATGTTAGCTATAAGCAATAAAAACAATTTTTAGATTTAAGAAAATGATAATAATAAGAATCATGTAATCAAACTTTACTCCGTTTATGTGCATTTGTTATCAAAATTAATTTCCATTTAACATTAGAAGATCACGGCATCATAGCAACTTGATGATTTTTTGTTGTATAGGAGAACAATTGAAATAAATTAGAAGCTGGTTGCACCAAAATTTGTGCTCACAAAGATTAATGTTTTTGCAATAATAAAAATGTTTTATATTTATAAAAAGTATACAGTTTTATTACCCAAGTTATCGTGCACCTGTGGGAACGCTTGTGGCAAGTTCCGCAACAAAAATTGTGTAAATTTTTAATTCGCCTCTGAAGGAACAACGGCGGCCAACACCTGGAGTTTCCGAAGATCGATTCCGGCCTATTTAAGCAACGGAACCCAGAGGTCTGCATTCCAGTACATCAGAGGGGTCTGCAAGAGCATCCCGAACCAGCATTTGCAACCAGGGGAGCGGCTCCAACAGCAAAACTCGAACGGTGTCACCTGCACCTTCGTCGGTCCACGTTCGGGCAAAAATTCCAAGGTACGATCTAGCTATAATTGAGTGTTGAGAGCTCGGGAAAGTTGTTGAACTCCGAGAGTAAAGTTTGCAGAAGAGGCATATCGCATTTGAAGAGTCCAGCTACGCCGTAATTTTCATAATCAGCAAGGCGTCATCAGATTTTGCGAAATTGGCTGATTCCCAAGCAGTCCAAACAAGTGAATGGTTGGCACCTATCTACTATCCATTCACAAAACTCGTGAACTGTCAAAACGCTGTCAAGTTGGTAGCTTGTTTAAATTCTGTTTTGGAACTTCTGCTTGCTGATTTTGGCATCACTGAAATGTTTGAAATTTAAAAACTTGACGTATGTTACATTTTCTTGTAAAAAATAATCTCCCAAATGATTTAATTTTTGTGCATACACTTCACTTGTAATGGAACAGAAACGAAAGAGGGTTTTATTATTGGAAAAGGAAAAAAGGCTATAGCTGATTATTATAAAGAAAAACTAGAAGAAAATAGTTTTGACTTTTGACACATGTAACATAACCATAACTTTCAATATTACTACAAATCACTAGATCCGAAGTACATTCCCAAAACCGTAATTTCCAGGTACACTCAGCAAATATTTAAAAAATTTGACATTGACAGTTCATGAGTTTTGGAATGGATAATACGTCACACCTATAAACAAATTCGTGGCGGTTTGTTGCCATGCGCGATGATTAAATCAGTTTACCTGAGGTTTTCTTGCTTCATTTCACGAGTTAAACTATTCAAATAAACGCTGGTTTCCATTTACAACGTTCTCTGTTAAATGTCAATTTAAGCAGTTGTGAATAATATGAACTAGAAGCGCGCATATGAACTACTAGTTTATGAATATACTAAAATTCTGAACTCACCTGAGCGAAGTTTCGTGTTTTGCCGAGAACTAGCCTAGATAGTATTGCAGTTCAATAAAATATTAAGAGGGGCAATTAACCATTTTATTTGAACATTAATTAATACACTTAATTTTTAGTTAGCCTAAAAATTACTTACAGACAAATAGTAGCACAATAGTAAAATATAACCTGAGAGTTGTGTGATGTTTTGCCCTAATTAAATTAAATTAATTTTGTACCAAAATAAAAATCACGCCATGGTCATTGCATTCATATAGGCGGCCAAACGTGGAGCCCCTGCATAATACCAATTTTAAATTTTGGTAAATAAAATTATAAAAATTATTTATTGCTAAAAATGTGAAATCTGAGAAATATAATTACACGAACTATTTATTTGGATAGGTTATGATAAATTGAACTTAGATTGTCTATATCTGATTTATAATTAATGATTGGTTGTAGGGCTCTTTTGTATTTCTATCATTTCTAGACAAAGGCGTTTTTTTAATTGCTCTTTTTATGTAGACCAGTAGGAGTATTAAAGTTAAATTTATGTTGATGAAGAACTTAAAGATCCTGCCTTAATCATTCAAAATCAAAATAACTAAATAATTAAAAATTTATTTGATAATAAATTCATTGACATTAATACATATAAAACTCTAATTTCACATAATGGCCTTTCTCCTAAAATATATGGATTACCAAAAGCACATAAAGATAATTTACCTATAAGACCTATTGTCGCATCTTACATTAGTCCAACCTACAATTTATCTAAATTGCTGTCATAGATTTTAGCTAATGTAATATCGCTTAATAAATTCAGCATTCGAGACTCATGGAAATTCAAAGAACATAGAAACAATTTCAAACTTAACAATCACCATGCTCTGTTTTCATTAGACGTAGTCTCTCTTTATACAGACATTCCAATCGATCTTAGGATCGATTTGGTATAGTGAAGTGAAGTTATTTTTTAAAACTGCCATATCAAGTGCTACATCGTTGGATTTTACACAAAAACAGCTTTCTACTGATGGTACCGTCGACCCCCCCTTTCAATTTATAAAAATAATCAAGTTGGTCGTGCTGCAGTCGTAACGATCGATAGAAAAATTGGAACCACGAATATTAGTAGAAAACCGTATGTTTTACTACTATATCAAATTTCAGAGTTCTATCTATGGCCGTACTAAATTAATACCACCGTTTCCATACTTAATTTACGCACTGTACACATAACACAATTTACTCACAAACTTTTGGTTGTTCAATGGGTTCGCTTATATCTTCTACAATTGCTAATCTTGTATTATAAGATATAGAGACAAAAATCTTAAAACCAGATTCCAATTTTTCTCTTTATTTAAGATATGTAGACGACATCATAATGAAAACAGACTCCCAGGACAAACAAAATTCTTTCAACCCCTTTAATAAAGTACACCCCAGACTGAAATTTATGATTGAAATTGAGGATTCCAATGTATCCATGAACTTTTTAGACCTTACATTATTTAGACAACCGAAAGAGGGTAATTTTAACAAATTGGTACCGCAAAAGCATAAAAACAAATAGATACTTAAATTTTAATTCAAATACTACAATTAAATATAAAAAAGCGTTATAAACAATTTACTTGACAGGGCTATCCAGTTATCCTCTAAACAGTTTCATAAAAACATTTTAGAATTAATCACTGATATATTAATTATAAATGATTATCCTATTAGTTTAAATTACAAAACAAATTAACTATTCAATAAATAAAATTAAAAACACTAACAAAGTTAATCTTAATCATAGCATTACAACCAAATTGTCTAGGCAACGAATTTAATATTTCAAATGCATCATCACAAAATAAATATGTATCAATTTTATACAGTCCTAAGCTTCCTGAAAAAATTAAATACGAACTTAAAAAATACAATATCAAAACTGCATACAATAACCATAGAACTTAAGGCAAATTGTTTTTCACTAATTTCAAAGCTAGAACAGGAATAAGTAGTGTATCAAATTAACAGTAATAACTGTAACTCCACTTATATAGGTCAAACTAATCAACTATTAAAAAACAGAATCAGACAACATAAATATTCTATTAAAATTAATAACATATCACCCTCTTTAACAAACACTGCTTTAACGGATCATGCAATAAAACATCGACATAAATTTAACTAAATTAACTGTAGTAACTGTAACTCCACTTGTATAGGTCAAACTAATCAACTATTAAAAAACAGAATCAGACAACATAAATGTTCTATTAAAATTAGTAGCATATCACCCTCTTCAACAAAAACTGCTTTATCGGATCATGCAATAAAACATCAACATAAATTTAACTTTAATACTCCTACTGTCATACATAAAGTTAGCCATTTAGAAAAACGCATTTGCCTAGAAATGATAGAAATACAAAAGATTAATTATAAAACTGATATAGACAATCTAAGTTCAATTAATCATAACCTATTCAAATAAATAAATCCTGTAATTATTTATCGCAGATTTCATATTTTTAACAATAAATGATATTCATAATTTGATATACCAAAATTTAAAATTTATATTAATACAACCCTGCTTATATTATATGCATTAATAAAATAATATTTTCAAAATTCTTTGAAGTGGATTATCTCCTAAACAATAATTTTATATTTTGAAATGTTAATTTTTACGACTAAAATTTAATATTGTTTGTATGTCTTTTAAACTATTATTGCTGCTTTCTGAACCCGCTACAAAAGTACTATGCCGTCTAAGCGTTATAGATGGTATCGTTAATTAAGCTATTATTGCTGCTTTAGATTCTTCATTAAATATTTAAAAAATACCACAGAGGTAATCTTTATTAAACATTTGACGTCAGAATTCCAATAATATTGTATTAATTATTAGGGTATGGCTGCACCAACATTTTTATGTATCGATTTGTAATATTTAAAATTAAAATTAAAGCTAGGTTTTTATAAAATGAGCTAAACAAACACACTATTACTATCTCTTTCGAACCTTCAGTGTTACTTTTTTGTTGTTCATATGAAAGAACTGTTCATTTAATATTCATTCTATCGAGCCAACACCTACTTGTATTCATATTATATCCCTAGGCAGATAATATGTTATTTCTGTCCCGATTTTTCTAACCTAGAAACTTATTTCTACTCTCGGTTGTAGAAAAATGTTTTTTCGAACATGAAGAAATGTCGAATTTCATTTTGGCTAGATTTTGTAATGGTATTAGGAAAAATAGCACGTAGAATATGTTGCAAAGGTGATTCTTGCATGTTCGTGTAAAATTGATCCGCTGCCTTTGCTGCGTTCGAGCATTTTTTGTTGGTTCAGTTCGAAAATACATTTTATACCCCTTTATGTGAATATAAAATTGTCTGTCGCCTGTTAGGGATTCCCGAAAATATACATTTGTTTTGCTAATCGGTTTCCAATGGCGGCGTGAGGAAATATAATACGTTGTCATTAGAGCCGGGAGGAAATGTGATTAATAATAAATGAACTAGTCTCCTGCTTTCAATATTTCAATATTTTTTAATGCAGCTGGATATAAGAGATAGTCTCATCATAAAACGTAAAACTGTCATATGTAACTCTTGACTAAATTTTTATTCCTTCCCTTGCATGATTATAATTGATTACTGTTCTCGCTAACGCTGAGGAATTAAACTACATCCGCGGAAAGAAATGATACACTTTCCACCCTGTAATACAACTAGCTATAAAAAATGTGTTGGCTAACTTTTGAAATTTCAAAATGTATATCAACTTGGTGTTGATCATAGACTGTTGAAATTTAACAGGTGACTGATAAACCTAGTTGAAAACGGCTGATTGAAATAAGAATTCGCATATAAAATACAAAAATAACAGACAATATTTGCTCAAGCACTTAACAATGAAGTCATTTTTACAATAAAGAAACGTTTAGATAAGAAGCGAGCAAAAATACGTGTTTCATAACATTACTGTCAAGGTTTGATAATAAACTGATCAGATTGCTTTCATGTTTTTACTTATAATTTAAAAATATTTTATAATACCTATTAATTTTATCAAAATATATAGTAATACCTATTAATCTTAAGTTTAGGGCAATAAAATATCTGAAAATACGTAATTTGGGTCACTAAGCACTGTTCTTTATAAACTTAAATGAAATTGCGTAAAATCATTAGAGAAGCCAATATTTGAATGCTTCGTAATTAGCATGGGGGTTTTGTATGTTTCGTTTGTTAAAGCAGCACTCTGTATAAAGTAAAGTAGTGACGTTGGATGAGGCGAGCAGAATTATAAGAAAGTCACGATATTTATAAGACACTAGCAAGATACCCGTTCTTCGTACGGACTACAAATGTTTTTTCTTCTAAATCCTAAACGAATTCTAGAATGCTCCCATCCTCTCTCACTAAGGGCCGGTTGCAGAAAGCAACGTTAAGTCTGGTGTTAGCTAACGCCACGTCAAAGTGAACAAAAACGAATCAAATCTCAAATCTTTATGGTAACTAATACATTTGATGCGATTTTGTTCACTTTGACGCGACGTTAGCTAACACCAGACTTAACATTGCTTTCTGCAATCGGCCCTAAATACGCTAAACTAACAAACGCTGCAAAATAATATTGTGGGTAAAAAAGAAACAATATTCTTCCAAAAGAAGTTCTCCATAACCCTTTTATGCTTCACGTATCCCCTGGAAATGTGTATGTAATTGTCGTTCTCCTTATATAGATTGATAAAACTATAGGTTTAAACAATGAGGATAACAATAATAAATGTACTTATTAAATGTTGTATTCATAAATTGTAGCAACATACCAGTTTCCACCACTTAGAGGTGGAATTTCGGAAATGCTTCTATTTTATTCTAAACTGGACACACGGAAAAAAATCAACAACTTTAACCTTTTTTTTAAACTTCTTTTTACTTTTACCCAATTTTTACTCCTTTCACAAAGAAATTTAGAATAAAAACTTTAAACCACTTTTTAAAGATTTAAACACATGCCCAAAAACCATGATAATCAGGAAATACGAAAGGTTCTATAATTTACCCCTAAAACCAAATTCTCACCTTTAGGAGTTGATCTGTGCACAATCCTGAATTACGTTTTTAGGAACTTGTATAGCTAACCTTTCTAAGTAAAACCAAAAAGAATGTCCTAACTCAATAAACATAGGACATATGAAGGGTTCTTTAATTCACTCCCAATCCAGATTTGCACCTTTAGGGGTTGATTAGGGGAAAATTCTAAAATACGTTTCTAGGTATTTGCATTGATAAGCTTTGCAAGTAAACACCAAGTCGCTATCTCATCGGGTCTAAGAGATATTGAGGAACTCGTGAAAACACATTTTCCTCTTTCCACCCTCGTAGGGGTGGAATTTAAAAAAAAACCCTTTCAACCCATTTAATTGCGAAATGCAACTTACAGCGAAAAAAAAATTTTACCCTCCTACCCCTTTTCAGTTTTTCCTCTTTTTACCCCTTTAGGGTTAAAATTTTCAAATTCCCTTAAATTCCTTTCTAAATATTTTAAAAATACATCTATATGCCAAAAAAGAATGTTCTAACTCAACAAACATAGGAGATACCAAGGGTTCTTTAATTTACCCCCAATCCAGATTTGCTCGTTTAGGGGTATATTAGGGCAAAATTCTAAAATACGTTTCTAGGTATTTGCATTGACAATATTTGCAAGTAAACACCAAGTCGCTATCCCGTCGGGTCTAAGAGATATTGAGGAACTCGTGAAAACACATTTACCTCTTTTCACCCTCGTAGGGGTAGAATTAAAAAAAATCCTTTCAACCCATTTCATTGTGAAATGGAACTCACAGCAAATAAAATATAATAATTTTAAACCCCCTACCCCTTTTCAGTTTTTCCTCCTTTTACCCCTTTAGGGTTAAAATTTTTAAATTCCCTTAAACCCCTTTCTAAATATTTTAAAAATACATCTATATGCCAAAAAAGAATGTTCTAACTCAATAAACATAGGAGATACGAAGGGTTCTTTAATTCACCCCTAATCCAGATTTGCACCTTTAGGGGTTGATTAAGGCAAAATCCTGAAATACGTTTCTAGGTATTTGCATTGGTAATCTTTGCAAGCAAACACCAAATCGATATCTTATCGGGTGTAAGAGATATTGAGGAATTCGTGAAAACACATTTTACCCCTTTTCACCCCCTTAGGGGTCGAATTTCAAAAAATCCCTTCTTAGCACTACCTTACGTAAGAAATTGAACCTTGCACCTAAATCTCAAGTTTCTAGTACCAGTGGTTTCGGCTCTGCGTTGATTAGTCAGGGTTATGACTTTCCTTTATATATGTATAGATTATTCCATATTTTTAATAATAATCGAAGCTAACATGCTGCAGCAGACCGTAAACAATTTTTATGGCCGCAAAATAATGCACTAGTTGCACGTATTAAAAGCAGCATATGCGCATTACAAGACAAGAAAGCGCCAAAAATGAATATTCCACAAAATTTTTAATGCAAGAATGGGGTAAGAGCCACATAAAATCTAAACACGCGGTAAATATTTCGTGTTTTTTAATTATGTTAGTATCATGCCCTATATCGCATTTGTGAGTCAAACAAGCACGAAATGTCGTAATCATGTACAGTTTATTTATGTGTTTAATGCTGTTTAAATGTTTTTATCGCATTTTGGCCCTTTTAGTTTAATTCCTCACTCAAAAAGTAATTTTTTGGACTTAACGCCGTTCACACTTGCAAGCTAGTACATCGTTTAAAACAAGCACATTGAAATAAATAAATAATTACTATGAACCAATATAGTCTAATAAAGCTATTGAGCAATTATTATGGAAGAAATTAAATTATATTTTTACCGTAGTTACTCTAATCTGTAGTTTAGTAACTGCAAAATGTTTTTAGCGTCTTTCACAATAAAGATTAGCTACACTGTTACAACCTGCACATCACATCTACACAAACATTCGCCAATGCACCAAATATTGTTCTCTTTGCTCGTACCCATCGCTAAAGATGCGAATGTTGCAAAAAACTATCTGGTATCGGACTCGTCAGAGAAAATCATAAATAATGCCTCATTGTTCCAGGAATACTGATTTCCTTAATGTGTAACTTAATAAGACCTTATCTTATTTCTTGCTTTCTGAAGATTTAGCATCAAATCGAAGTCAGTAATTCAGTAATTGGATTGTAACAAGGTAATTCAATTACCGCGCATAATTTCAATTACCAAGTAATTCAAATAATAAAGTATTTAAATATTTTGCAGTAATTTCATAACTCAAAATTAATTGAGTAATTAGATGGAGTAATTAATTGCTTTAAAAAAGTAGATGTCAAGTACTTTTTAACAAAAATGGCAATTACCAATTACAACTACTGCATTTTGAAAAGTAATTCAATTCCAAGGCAAACAGTAATTTAATTACAAAGTAATTAATTACCGCTCAGCTCTGCGAAGGACACCAGCTGCCACTAAATTTTGATGACTGATCATATGTCAAACTTCTTTTATAATCGCAGAACATCATTGACGTAAACCATTCCTTTGTATGGACTTCTATAATGTCTAGTGGACAACAAACAACTTATACAATTCAAAACTATAAATCTACACGCTTTAATCCCAACTTATAAAAGTTACAACTGGTATCTGTCAAAGAAACGAGTTTTCAATTTATGCAAATATTTTTTTAAAGCAACCCTCGTAGTTATTTGGCTTAAACTATAATCTACAGCGCATCCTGGTATTCAAAAACGGAATGTAACTGACACAAATAAGTTTCCTAGAAAAGATTTATGTTTGTTGTTCGCATATGCAATATTCTAACTGTCACCATTTTATAACATTGAGTACGTGGATAATCTGACGGGTCTTGTTGAAGTAGATACGGGATTTCCAAAGGAACGATTTACCACCTAATTCGTGGCCGTGGAACAACATTTTTTTATGTAGTTGTCCGTGCATGAGAAATAAATATCTAATTTCTAATCTGGTTTATAGCTTAAAATAAACTAGCAACACTTTTATTTTAATGATAATTTCTTCTCCAAGGATGCTGGTTAAAGTAATCTCAAAGTTCAGCAATATACCTCAGAGACGAGTGTCAGCTTAGCCTAAAGACAAGGTAATCGGATAAACTATAAAATTATCTTTTGTTTCAACGGCATAATAGTAAATAAAGGTATATTATTATAAACTCAACGCAGATCATTATCACATCATGCGGAAGCACATTGCTATAATCTACTAAAATAAGTGAGATCTGAATTAATTTAATGTACTGATTTTACCGTTCGACAGGTAAATGTTGCCGAACGGATTTTGAAATTAATGATCATTATTTGTGGGTTTGATGTGGCGCGTGGAGTTATATTTATACGAGTATTAAAGAACCAACCTTTATAATTCAATTCTAATTACCACAGAATCAACAGAACCATTCAGGAGCAATGTTTCAGGTTACTGTAAGGTGCAACATGAGAAATTTTTCTCTAGATTTGCTCAAAGTGGATGAAAACGAATAAGGAAGGCGAGGAATCCTTGTAGGCAGCAGTGCCCCTTTAGAGGTTTCGAATTGTTCGAAGACAAAAGGGCAATGTACGCGAAATTTATTGTGTATACCGATTCTTCGCGCTTAACAGACTTGAAAATGTGTTTACCTTATATAATATATTAAAATGGAGTGAATTTCAGATGAGAATGTAGTTGCTTTGTTGAAAATTTTATTTTAATCTAAATACTAAATACTTCTTATGTCAACCTAGTGGCGCTTGTTTAAATAAATAGTATGAATACCTCAAATTAGAGGATGAGGGAGGGTTACTTTCAATAGTCTTTAGTTTGTATGATGTTTTAGATTAGGACATTAATTTTATAGTTTAGGTTAATTTTTTTTTCATGTGTATTTGTTATACATCTCAGGCAAACGATGATTTATAGCTATTAACATATCTAGGAATGTTATGAGTATCATAACTACCGCAGATGTTGTTTTGAAATCCGAGCTCGTAGAGAGGGGATTTTATGACATCTAAGGCTGTTATCATTTATAACATTCGTGGTTTGTTCAATAGTTTATCGATTGCAGTATGGTAATGGTTGCCATGTACGCTAATGGAATAGGGTAAAGGCTACAGTGATTGGCCACTTAAGCTTTGGATTTTGGTAAATATGTACTGCATTTATTATTATTAAAAGCCTTACATTAAAATAATACACTAACTGGTAGATAAAAGTATCCGCTTTATGACTCAGTGTGTCATTTATTGTAGAGAAGTGTTTAATATTTATAAAAAAAAACATTTTATTTTCGCGGAAGCAGATTTTACAGTGATTGGCCAGATTCGTATAATAATTGGCATGGCAAAATATATAGTAATAGGATCTCACTTTAATAGGCATATATATATATTGCAATGACCCTTAACGTAATAATATTTGTATGTTTATAATTAATTTAATTAATAAAAAGAGTCACCACACAATATTTAATTTAGTTCTACCACTTGCAAATTCAAACTAACTGATTAATTACCTTCGTTGGGTACGCCAAAATTGAGAATTACTCTTATGGTAGTTTGCCCTTTTTCTAATCCATTCATCTGATTTCCTAATTTCGCTAGCTCAATTTTTAACAGAGACATGAAATTAAAACTCAAAATCTCGGGTGTTGGGTTCCTGACTTTCCAAGTTAAAAATTCTACGGTACGCCTCTGAAAAGTAGGCAGATTGACCTGAAATGTAGGCGTAATGTGCCGCTGTTAAACTGAAATGTCAATTCTATCGCACCAAGTTCTCGTTATGTCAGCTCGCGTGTGAAATTGACTTATTAACAATTAAATGAACAAATTTTACGGTAAGATTTTGAATAATTGCCTTCAAGTGGCGTCTATGTATTCCTTTGTTTTTCCAGATCGTTAGCTATTGGTGCATTCTTAAAAAGGACGCCGTATTCGCATTTTGTTTTATGGGGCTCCACTTGACGATTTTAATTGAAAATCCTGGGAAAATACCTCGCCATCCCCATGAACCGCTATGATTTTATTATTCTCCAGGTCGTAATTAAGGTATGCTCAATTTTTCACACCGATCGCACAGAACACAATTGAACAATTCACTAACCTCACTTTCGTAGCGCAAGGGCCCCCTTTTTTATGAATCGGGCTGAAATCTTGCTCCCCGGGCTGCTCGTGAAGCTGGGTTGTGTTCTGGCGTGATGTGTGGAGCTGCCGGAAGAATCCTGCCACTCTATGCCTTCCCACGATGCTGCTCGCTGATGTCGCAGGAATTCGCCAACTGCCGAACCTGCCTCGAAACGCCAAAAACTCAAATACCTGGAATCTCTTGCCTCCAATTGTGCTGATACACTCGAATTCGCTGATTACGATGGTGCTATTTATTTTTTTATACTTTTATGCTTTCTATAAAATTTTCATGATTAAAGATAGAGCAAAAACCAAGCACTTTCATCAATTTATTTCAAACAAAAGCTATCCCCGTCGTTATCGACAAAACACTGTCTACAGATTTGAATTGTAGGAAATCAACCAGGTACAAAAACATAACTTATAATCTAATTTAACAAAATTTTATCAGTTAATTACAATCTCTTATGTACTAGAATTATTGTCTTTTGGAATTGTTTATTTCTCAACGTTTTTTTATGCGCCACTCACTTGATTTTTTTACCACACTTAAATGCCCATTGTTTATCACTACACTGACTAGTTTTTTAATCCACCAACATTGTCTAATTTCTTGCTTATTTGAATTCCATCTAATTTCTTGCTATTTCAATCTCTTCAAAAGCCCCAAGTCTTGTATTTTCATGTAATAAATGACTTGCCTGGCTTTTCTATGTTCTTTGCCTTATTCTTCTAGTCATTCTTGTTCTCACCTTTATTAAAAATGTTTATTTGCTACCCATTCTCTAATGACTTTACTTTCTACGCTTCCATTTTTAAGCTGTGTCTAACTTGAACTTTTTGTGTCATTTCTTAATTAATTTAGATTCGGCTTTTAGTTTGTGCAAATCTATTATATTACGATTAAAATTATATTGCTAAACCCAATACACGGAACTTGAGCTTCCATATTTCTGTGCCTATTCAATTACAATCAATTTCATTGGCGAATTATACCAGTGTTATTATGATTTGGCAATTTATGTGAATTTTCTCAGATGCTTGCATTATTAAACTCTGTGCTTTAATGATTTAATTTGCTATTTGCTTGTACTGCAATCAGAGCCGATTTGAGGGCTAAATACCATCGCATGAAATTCCCCCTAATTTTTGTTAATTAAAATCACTACGCATGTTTTCTTTTTAATATCATTAGTAGATTGTAATGCGTTGTTATTTTAATTCACACAAAATTATTCATTGTTTTTTTTAACTGTTATCATTAATCAGTCTCATTTGATATTTGATGCTTTACTATCCTACCTTAAATTACTAAAATGCCTAACCTATCTCCTATTCTAACTAAACTATTGTGTGTGGTACAACATTGGTCCTATAACTAATCTATTCTAAATTATATTTTCCAAATATGGGTGTATCGCCGAGATATGAAAACGACCCCTTACTCTATTATCTGTTTCATTGATAAGTTCGTATTTATTTTCATTGCTTAGAATTTTATGTACCCTGTAAGGTCCTTCATAGGCGTTTAAAAATTTCACACAGATCTTCTCTCTGCGATCAGCTACCTTGAGTTTTTTTATTATGACTCGATCCCCAATTTTAAACCTCATTCGCTTCTTAATTTTGCGATTTATCTTCTCTTCGTAACGGTCCTGAGTTTTCTTAACTCGTTCTCTTACTTGTTCTAAAAGTTCGTTTATTCCTGTTGCATCTTCTTCTGGCCTCCATGGTCTCGCAGGTATTATGCTTTTGCATAGGGTTACTGGACTTATCTCCGTTGCAATATTTGGTACGTTGTTCACGAAGTCTTCCACCTTTGGCAGGTACTGAACCCATCTATTATGGTGCTCATGAGTCATGATTTTTAGGTATTTTATCACTTCTTTGATGTACCTCTCTGCGATATTCGATTGCGGATGTCGTATGCTACAAAAGTAAGTTTTAATCCCCTTATGTTCCAAATTGTTGATTAATCTTGCGTTCTTGAAATAACTTGCATTATCTGCTAGCACTTTCCTCGGAGTTCCCACTTCTTGTTGATATTTTTCTATAGACTTGATAACGTGTTCGGTGTTACTGTATTTGGCTGGATAAAGTTTTATGTACTTTGAGAATGCGTCAACCATTATTAAGATGTGTCTGTATCCAAATTGTCTCGGTACTAAGTTTCCCAAATAATCTATTGCAATTAATTCCAAAGGTTCGTTGACTCTAATACTTTTTATTATGTTCTGATTTGTATGGTTCTTTTCTTTGGCTAACTGGCATATTTGACAGCAATTTGTAAAATGTTTGATGAATTTTAAATCGTTTTTTGTGTAAAAACATTCGCGAAATATTAGCCAAGTCTTCCTTCCTCCACAATGTCCAAAAGTTAGATGAATTTCCCTGACAATGTCGACTACATCGTTTCTGCATAAGACTATTAGCTCTTTTCCACTCAATACCTTTATCAATAAACCTTCCACAATTTTGAAACCTTTATATTCTTGGTTCGGACTGTCCTGTACCAAATTTCTAATCTGCTGAAGTTCCAAATTATCTTGCTTAGTTAACAGCTCTTCTTTTGAAAATCTTCCGTGCTGATAAATCTTCTCTATCCCTATAATCAGTTGTTTTTGCTTTCTACTATTCGCTGCATCCTTCCTACTCAGGAAATCAGCTACGACATTCATGTTTCCTGGCCTATGCCTGATCTCAAAGTCATACTGTTGTAAGTACAACGCCCACCTGTATAATCTATCATTATTGAATGTTTTGTTCTTCATAAAAGAAATTGCTGTATTGTCAGTTTCGATATAAAATTTGTTTCCGGTTAAATAGAATTTTAGTTTGTTGATTGCAAAGATAATGGCCAACATCTCCTTTTCAGCAATTGTGTATCTCGTCTCATACCCTCTGAGTATCCGTGAAATAAAACAAATCGGGACTTCTACTCCTTCTTGGACCTGTATAAGTTCTGCTGCTACATGCCATGTCCGATGCGTCCGTCCTTAGTATGAAGTTTTCTTTGAAATTTGGATATTTAAGTAGCAATCCCTCATGGAATTTTTGTTTTAAATTGTTAAACGCCTTCTCTCTTTCTTCAGTCCACACCCATTTCGTTTCCTTCCTCAGTAATTCAACCAAAGGCAAAGTTAAGTCAGAATAATTTGCTATAAACTTCTTATAATAATTTAACAGCCCAAGTAAGCCTCTTAACGTTCTTAAATTTTTCGGACGGGGCAAATTCTTTATTTCTTCTATTCTTTCTGTACTTATTGTGACCCCTTTGTTGCTAATTTCATAGCCTAAATACGCTACATTCGTTTTCATGAATTGGCACTTGGCCAAATTTAATTTCAAACCGTTTTTGTTTAAAGTACTTATAACTAATTTTAAATGCTCCAAATGTTGTTCCACATCTTCTGAAAATATTAAAATGTCGTCTATGTAATGCACGCAAAAGCTGTCGAATTTATTTAATATTTGTTGCATAGCTCTCACTAAAGCTGCGCACGATGTCGTCAAACCAAACGGGACCACCTTGAATTGAAAAATTTCCCCCTCTATGCAGAATCCGGTGTATTTTCTAGAGTCCTCATGTAGCGGTATCAACCAGAATGAATTTTTCAAGTCCAATTTCGATAGAACTTTCTTGTCCCAAATCTGACTCAATAAAACGTCAATTGTCTGCGGACTTTCATATTGGGGTTTTGTAATCTGATTAATTTTACGTGCATCGAGACATAATCTAAGACTACCGTCGCTTTTTTTTACTACCACCATTGGGTTAACGAAGTTTGTTTTAGAGCGTTCTATTACCCCCTCGTCTAACATTTGTTGTATTTCGTGTCTTACCTTCTCGCGTTGTGCAAATGGTATAGGATATGATTTGGACTTAAAACCTTGTGATTCGTCGACATACAATTTGTGGCAATATTTCTTCGCTTGTGCGGTCTTCTGGTTTAATATTTCTTCATTTTGCTCGATTATTTCCATGATCCTATCTTTATATTGTATAAAATCCCTTCCTATCTGATTATCATCCAGTATTCTTTCCCCTATCGCATAATTATTTATAATAATAACTTCGTCTCCGGCTTTCTTAGCTCGGCAACAATTCATATTATCGTCTCCCGCCGTTATCTCAGCTGGGCAACAATTTCTTAGCTCGTGATCCTCAATAGACCAAGGCTTTATAATATCATCAATCTGGATGCTCTTTAGCATTCCATCAATTTTTATCCCTACTTTCTGAATGATATCTACACCTATTACAAACTGTACGTTCAAAGCTGCTACAATATAAAATCGGACATCAAATTCTTTTCCATTTATGCATATCTTTATTGCCAATACCCTATTCGTTGTTGAAATTTTTCTTCTTGTTGCGGACAAAAGGTCGATCTTGTTAACTTTTATAATGTTGCTTCTTAAATTATTCATATGAGTATTTATCACTTCCTCCTGTACTAAGGAAACCATTGCACCACTGTCAATCAACGCATAATATTGTTGGTCTAAAATTTGTAATTTTATAAATGGTAAACACGAGTTTGTTGTATATTCTTCGTTCTCCTCTAGTAAATATTCCCCCGTTCTGTCCCATGTGATAGCAAAATTCGCAACATACTTAAAACTACTATTACTAACTATATTTACAAAAATTGGGTTTTTTTTAACCCCCCGAAGGCTCTTCGTGCACCTCGGCTATCTCTATTCGGTTCAAATTTTCTGCATTGTCTCTATCTGTGTTTCGCTCGGTAAATAATGTGTTGACGTACTGTCTGTCGATATTTGGTGCCTGCTCCATCTCTTGACATCTCTTCTTATTACGTTCGGCAATAAGCTGGTCATAGTTCTTTCTTTCTTCCCCCGTTCTGAAATTATTCCTGTTCTGGTTACCCCAATTATTATTGTAATATCCCCTATTTTGATTGTATGGTCTATTAAAGTTTCCCATGTTTCTTCTGTCTTGTTGATTATATTGATTATTATTATTAAAATTGTTATTTGGCCGAAATTTATTTTCTGAAGTGTTATCCAATTTTCTTTTATAACTTGAATTTTGATGATTCGCTGTCCGTGTTTCTCCTCTCTCATTGTAAACTGCCATGTCATAATTTCGCACAATTTCCAACAAATCGCGCAACGTCTTGACGTTTTGGACTGCCACCGCTCTGGTTATTTCAGCCTCAAGGTGTCGTGCCAGGTGTTGTACTATTTCCTCTTCTGCCAACTTCGGAGTTAGGTATTGTGCCTTGTTGAAACGGTGCATTATGTACATTTCGCGAGATCCTCCTTTATCGATGTACTTGCCCGATGTTAGTTCCGTCCTTACTTGAGCTTGATGGGAATTGCTCCAGTATTGTTCCACGAAGAGTGCCCGAAATTCATCATACGTTGCATATTTGGATTTTATGATGCTATGCCAGACTTCAGCATTTCCCTTTAATGCCATATTGATTACCTGTAGCCGTCTGCATTCAGTTGTTATTGTTCTAATGATATCGTCCAATTTACTTAGGAAAATCATCGGGAGCTCCCCGTATCTCCCCTCGAACTTCGGGATAAATTCTGTGCTGAAGCTAGGAGGTGCCGCACTAACCGGGTATTCTTGCGTATGTTCTAATTTTTCATTAATCCCTTGTAAATCGCTTGTAAGTCGGTTGTCTATTATAGTAATCTTTGTTGCATTTTGCTTCCTTTCCTCGCCTGCTTTCTTGAATTTTTCTTCTGCACTTGTTTTTAACCTGTCTAGCTTCTGATCTGTTTCATCCTGTTGTTGAGCCAGCCTTTCTTGTGTTGTTATTTGTAATGCTAACATTTTATCTTCAATTTCTTCGTCCTTTCTTTTCAGGCTTTCATCAACCCTTTGCAAGACTTCTTGTTGTATTTCCGCCTTCATCGTTTCTTTGAAATCCTCGAGTTTCTTTTCCAACCCGTCTATTTTTGCTTGTACTTCTTCTTTATTCTTTTCCAATTTTTCTTTTACCGCTTTGACCAGGATCTCTGCATGTTGTTCTGCCCTATTCTCTCTTTCCGCTGCCTCTTGTTCCAATTTCTGCACCGTTCTTTCGGCATCTTGTTTGAGCTCTTGTATTTTGTCGGTGAGTATCTGTTGTAATTTTTCGTCCCTTTCCTGTGCTTCCTTTCTGCTAGCTTCTGCTTCCTTCCTGCTAGCTTCTGCTTCCTTCCTGCTCTTTTCGTCCCTTTCCTCTGCTTCCTTCCTCATTTGTATTATAGCTTCCATAATCCCACTTAATTCCTGTGTTTGTTTTGACGTTTGCGGCTGTTGTGTTTCGGGCTGATCACCCTGTGTTTGTTGTTCGGTCGGTGGCTCTTGTGCCTCCGTAACCTCTTCGGCTTGCTGTTCTTCCCCTTCACTTTTCTTTTGCTGTCTTCGAGTCATCATGTGTTCGATTTTTCGTTGATACGTGATACAGATAGAATTTGAGTGCTCACACCCACAGACAAAACACCCACACAAATAAAGCTTTTCAAAATTTTAAATCTTAATAACTTCCACCTACCTATTGTCTGTCAATTTATTTAATTACTTTAATTCCTTAACAGCATTGAGCGCCTAGTGAATTTATAAAAAGCCCATGAATTAGGCGACCATTTAATTTTGTAATAGCCCAACACGTGGTTTATTTTTAGTTTTTACAAGCCTACACGTTATATTAATTTTCAATTTTTCTTTGCCGCAGCGTTGGGCGCCATTTAATTATGCAATGACCCTGTACGTATAATATTTGTATGTTTATAATTAATGTGATAAATAAAAAGAGTCACCACACAATATTTAATTTAATTCTACCACTTGCTAAATCAAACTAACTGATTAATTAATTTCGTTGGGTACGCCAAAATTGAGAATTACTCTTATGGTAGTTTGCCCTTTTTCTAATCCATTCATCTGATTTCCTAACTTCGCTAGCTCAATTTTAAATAGAGACATGAAATTAAAAACTCAAAATCTCGGGTGTTGGGTTCCTGACTTTCCAAGTTAAAATTCTACGGTACGCCTCTGAAAAGTAGGCAGATTGACCTGAAATGTAGGCGTAATGTGCCGTTTGTACGTCAAATCTATCACAACAAGTTCTAATTATTTTCAGCTCGCGTGTGAAATTGATTTATCAACAATTAAATGAACAAATTTTGATGGTAAGATTTTGAATAATTGCCTTCAAGCGGCTTCTAGGCAATCTTTTGTTTTTCCAGATCGTTAGCTATTGGTGCATTCTTAAAAAGGACGCCGTATTCGCATTTGTTTCTTGGTGCCTCCAATTGACGATTTTAATTGAAAATCCTGGGAAAATACCTCGCCATCCACGGGAACTGTTACGATTTTCGTGTTCTCCAGGTCGTAATTAACGTATGCTCAAATTTTCACACCGATCGGGCAGATCAAAATTGGACAATTCACTAACCTCACTTTCGTAGATTCGGGACCCCCTTTTGATGGTGAATCTGGCTGTAATCTTGCTCCCCGGGCTGCTCGTGATGCTGGATTATGTTCTGGCCTGATGTGTGGAGCTGCCGGAAGAATCCTGACACCCTATGCCTTCCCACGATGCTGCAGATTGATGCTGCGGGAAATCGCCTCCAAGCCGTGGCTGCCGTCGTCGCCTCGGAACGCCAAAAACTCAAATACCTGGAATCTCTTGCCTCCAATTGTGCTGATACACTCGAATTCGCTGATTACGATGGTGCTATTTATTTTTTATACATTTATGCTTTCTATGAAATTTTGGTAATTAAAGATAGAGCAAAAACCAAGCACTTTCACCAATTTATTTAGAACAATTGCTATCTCTTTGTCGTAATTGACAAAACACTGTCTACAGATTTGAATTGTAGGAAATCAACCAGGTACAAAAACATAACTTATAATCTAATTTAACAAAATTTTATCAGTTAATTACAATCTCTTACGTATACTAGAATTATTGTCTTTTGGAATTGTTTATTTCTCAACGTTTTTTTATGCGCCACTCACTTGATTTTTTTACCACACTTAAATGCCCATTGTTTATCACTACACTGACTAGTTTTTTAATCCACCAACATTGTCTAATTTCTTGCTTATTTGAATTCCATCTAATTTCTTGCTATTTCAATCTCTTCAAATCCCCAAGTCTTGTATTTTCATGTAATAAATGACTTGCCTGGCTTTTCTATGTTCTTTGCCTTATTCTTCTAGTCATGCTTGTTCTCACCTTTATTAAAAATGTTCATTTGCTACCCATTCTCTAATTACTTTACTTTCTACGCTTCCATTTTTAAGCTGTGTCTAACTTGAACTTTTTGTGCCAGTTCCCAATTAATTTAGATTCGGCTTTTAGTTTGTGCAAATCTATTATATTACGATTAAAATTATATTGCTAAACCCAATACACGGAATTTGAGCTTCCATGTCTGTGCCCATTCAAATATGATCAATGTCATTGGCGAATTATACCAGTGTTATTATGATTTGGCAATTTATGTGAATTTTCTCAGATGCTTGCATTATTACAACTCTGTGCTTTAATGATTTAAATTGGCTATTTGCTTGTACTGCAATCAGAGCCGATTTGAGGGCTAAATACCATCGCAATATATCTAAAGCATTCCCTCCTTTAATAAGGCCTTAACGAATTGATGTTAGTCTAGCATGATTACCGCTCTAAATTCTACATTTAAAGCAAGCGCCATTTATTTATGAGTTACAATACCGTCTACGAAATACAACTTAAATTTTTTGATATTTATGGCATAGATCTCTAACCTCGACACCTTCGACACCTCGGGTTTAAACTACAGCTAATTACTTCTATAAGTTCCAAAACAGCCTGCGATTGGCTCATCGCTACCCCTACTCTTATGCATCTGTGCGTCCAGTACAGTTAGATTCCCGCCATTTGTATGGTATTTCATGCCTTATTAGAATATAAGGTTACACAAGTATTAAATTAGTGGATTGATTATGCCTAATTGATACTTTAATATATCTAAATATATCTAAAGCATTCCCTCCTTTAATAAGGCCTTAACGAATTGATGTTAGTCTAGCACGATTACCGCTCTAAATTCTACATTTAAAGCAAGCGCCATTTATTTATGAGTTACAATACCGTTTCAAATTGAAGCAGGCAATGCAGCAACATAGACCGTCGGAAATGGTTGCCATTTAACAAAAACTAAGGTTATGTAACTTTCAAACAAAGACCTCTCTGAAACCCACTACTAATAAATGTGTAACTAACCTGAGTATCAACTGAAACGGAGAATTAGGAAGCTCCAAAAGAGCATCGGAGAAGCGTTCAGCGATGAACATTGTTCGAAGATACCCTCTCTCACCTGCACCTCTTTTCCGGTCCTCTTCGCCTCCATTGTCTTCTCTGGGCTGATCTGGGTCCATTTTCTTCGATTTCACCCTCTACGAAATACAACTTAAATTTTTTGATATTTATGGCATAGATCTCTTACTTCGACACCTCGTATTTAAACTACAGCTAATTACTTCTATAAGTTCCATAACAGCCTGCGATTGGCTCATCGCTACCCCTACTCTTATGCATCTGTGCGTCCAGTACAGTTAGATGCCCGCCATTTGTATGGTATTTCATGCCTTATTAGAATATAAGGTTACACAAGTATTAAATTAGTGGATTGATTATGCCTAATTGATACTTATATATATCTAAATATATCTAAAGCATTCCCTCCTTTAATAAGGCCTTAATGAATTGATGTTAGTCTAGCATGATTACCGCTCTAAATTCTACATTTAAAGCAAGCGCCATTTATTTATGAGTTACAATACCGTTTCAAATTGAAGCAGGCAATGCAGCAACATAGACCGTCGGAAATGGTTGCCATTTAACAAAAACTAAGGTTATGTAACTTTCAAACAAAGACCTCGCTGAAACCCACTACTAATAAATGTGTAACTAACCTGAGTATCAACTGAAACAGAGAATTAGGAAGCTCCAAAAGAGCATCGGAGAAGCGTCCAGCGATGAACATTGTTCTAAGATACCCTCTCTCACCTGCACCTCTTCTCCGGTCCTCTTCGCATCCATTGTCTTCTCTGGGCTGATCTGGGTCCATTTTCTTCGGTTTCACCCTCTACGAAATACAACTTAAATTTTTTGATATTTATGGCATAATCTCTTACCTCGACACCTTCGACACCTGGTATTTAAACTACAGCTAATTACTTCTATAAGTTCCAAAACAGCCTGCGATTGGCTCATCGCTACCCGTATTCTTATGCATCTGTGCGTCCAGTACAGTTAGATGCCCGCCATTTGTATGGTATTTCATGCCTTATTAGAATATAAGGTTACACAAGTATTAAATTAGTGGATTGATTATGCCTAATTGATACTTATATATATCTAAATATATCTAAAGCATTCCCTCCTTTAATAAGGCCTTAACGAATTGATGTTAGTCTAGCATGATTACCGCTCTAAATTCTACATTTAAAGCAAGCGCCATTTATTTATGAGTTACAATACCGTTTCAAATTGAAGGAGGCAATGCAGCAACATAGACCGTCGGAAATGGTTGCCATTTAACAAAAACTAAGGTTATGTAACTTTCAATCAAAGACGTCTCTGAAACCCACTACTAATAAATGTGTAACTAACCTGAGTATCAACTGAAACAGAGAATTAGGAAGCTCCAAAAGAGCATCGGAGAAGCGTCCAGCGATGAACATTGTTCGAAGATACCCTCTCTCACCTGCACCTCTTCTCCGGTCCTCTTCGCATCCATTGTCTTCTCTGGGCTGATCTGGGTCCATTTTCTTCGGTTTCACCCTCTACAAAATACAACTTAAATTTTTTGATATTTATGGCATAATCTCTTACCTCCACTCCTTCGACACCTGGTATTTAAACTACAGCTAATTACTTCTATAAGTTCCAAACAGCCTGCGATTGGCTCATCGCTACCCGTATTCTTATGCATCTGTGCGTCCAGTACAGTTAGATTCCCGCCATTTGTATGGTATTTCATGCCTTATTAGAATATAAGGTTACACAAGTATTAAATTAGTGGATTGATTATGCCTAATTGATACTTATATATATCTAAATATATCTAAAGCATTCCCTCCTTTAATAAGGCCTTAACGAATTGATGTTAGTCTAGCATGATTACCGCTCTAAATTCTACATTTAAAGCAAGCGCCATTTATTTATGAGTTACAATACCGTCTACGAAATACAACTTAAATTTTTTGATATTTATGGCATAGATCTCTAACCTCGACACCTTCGACACCTCATGTTTAAACTACAGCTAATTACTTCTATAAGTTCCAAAACAGCCTGCGATTGGCTCATCGCTACCCCTACTCTTATGCATCTGTGCGTCCAGTACAGTTAGATGCCCGCCATTTGTATGGTATTTCATGCCTTATTAGAATATAAGGTTACACAAGTATTAAATTAGTGGATTGATTATGCCTAATTGATACTTATATATATATCTAAATATATCTAAAGCATTCCCTCCTTTAATAAGGCCTTAACGAATTGATGTTAGTCTAGCATGATTACCGCTCTAAATTCTACATTTAAAGCAAGCGCCATTTATTTATGAGTTACAATACCGTTTCAAATTGAAGCAGGCAATGCAGCAACATAGACCGTCGGAAATGGTTGCCATTTAACAAAAACTAAGGTTATGTAACTTTCAAACAAAGACGTCTCTGAAACCCACTACTAATAAATGTGTAACTAACCTGAGTATCAACTGAAACGGAGAATTAGGAAGCTCCAAAAGAGCATCGGAGAAGCGTCCAGCAATGAACATTGTTTGAACATACCCTCTCTCACCTGCACCTCTTCTCTGGTCCTCTTCGCCTCCATTGTCTTCTCTGGGCTGATCTGGGTCCATTTTCTTCGGTTTCGCCCTCTCGACACCTTCGACACCTTTTAAACTACAGCTAATTACTTCTATAAGTTCCAAAACAGCCTGCGATTGGCTCATCGCTACCCCTACTCTTTGTTACCGTACAAAAACGACACAACGACATAACAAACCACCCCTCAAGCGTGCACAACAAAATCATACGCTCGAGAGCCGGACTTGTTAGTCGCGACACGATAAAACGACAAAATCGGGAGATCGATCGAAACTACAAGGCCCTAACCCCGTTAGATGACGGTAACACGAAGGGTTGCTCGACTCAACTCAACCGGGAGGGCGGGTTCTTTTCTACCTTCGAGTTAGGGCTGTACATCGATACAAAAGGGTGTAATGATGGTAAATGTAGGACGCCACTCCATTCTAACTAACTAAATCGAACCCACTTGAATGGAGAAGTGTGGGCTCAATTCCCACTAACAACTCGGCAAGCTTGGTTCGGCTAACACGCTACGGCACTGACTTACCTTGACGAAACCACTTCCTGAAGCAGCTGCTAAACTCCTTTACAACTAACTGAAAAGGAACACAACAACAAACAAAATATCGTCAATACAAATCAAAGACATCAGTACTTAACAATGAGCTCTATTCAAGTAATAAATAAAATAAGCAGGTAACAATAGACATGAAATGTTTGACTAGTTACAAGAAAAATAATCAAAGGGGTTAGTTACTAATTTACGTTACAAGTTACTTCAATACGAACAACAATGCTAACTATAGCAGTAATATTAAGCCGGAATGTTCAACACTTTTTGATGAAAAGAACACTAGGTTATACACGACAGTTTCATAAAATACAAGCATGGTTTACCTTGTAGGAGTTCAGCTGGCTGTAATCGACGGTCGGCGCGGTAGGGTGTTTTGCCTTCCAAGCACCTGCCTTAAGATGCGTGAAGAAATGAACGACAACGGGAACGGGGAATCCCAGAGTAGATGGAATGCGGAACTCAGCCTTGATATTAAAGATGGTAACGACAGCAAACGGGGTCGGTAGAATGCAATCATAATCCCCTCGAGACGGGTAGACGACGTACACAGCGGTAATGGGCAAAGCCCTCGACAGCGAGAACGACACACGTCATGCTTAGTTAACGATGGTCTGGTTAGGAGTCCGTGAACAAATCCGCCCATGGCGACAACTTAGAAGATCTCGCAATCTTCCGACGATAAAGAACTCCGACCACGTTTTAACTGAAACTTGATTCACTTCAATTCCCCACGGCTGTTGTAACTGATATTCCCTCGTACCGATAGCATACGACTCCTTCATAAGGCACCAACAATAACGAAACACATAAATTAACGCAGAAGACGGAAACGAGAACAAAGCCACCCCCAACGGCTGCATCACGCGAAGCCGTCAGGGGGTGCGATCTTAGAACACGTCCTGTATGCTTCTATATCGGGTCGGGACTGAATTTCAAAACTGCGGCAAAAGCCAACGGCTACCAACGCGTGCCATATGCATCTTTCTCTTGCATATGCGAAGACGAAGGAAGGTAACTGAAAATTTCAACAGAATCGCAGGACAGCTGACTGGACAATTCGCACGGGACTCGAAGGTTAAATGTCTCGAACTAACGAAATACTGGGAAAAGATAATCTGCATCCGCCTTGCAGGCAACAAAGAACAAAGGGTGAATTTAAAAATGAAATTCTGCTAACAAAGCGTGACTATCTGAATTAATTTTAACCGATACACAGACTGCGAGGTACAAATGCCTAAAATGCCTTCAAAGCAGAGAACAGGCAGGGCCGGATCGAGCCCAAAATTTAAAATGACGACCGGACTTAAAGATGATCTAACATCTTATGCATTTGTGCGTCCAGTACAGTTAGATGCCCGCCATTTGTATGGTATTTCATGCCTTATTAGAATATAAGGTTACACAAGTATTAAATTAGTGGATTGATTATGCCTAATTGATACTTATATATATCTAAATATATCTAAAGCATTCCCTCCTTTAATAAGGCCTTAACGAATTGATGTTAGTCTAGCACGATTACCGCTCTAAATACTACATTTAAAGCAAGCGCCATTTATTTATGAGTTACAATACCGTTTCAAATTAAGCAGGCAGTGCAACAACATAGACCGCCGGAAATGGTTGCCATTTAACAAAAACTAAGGTTATGTAACTTTCAAACAAAGACCTCTCTGAAACCCACTACTAATAAATGTGTAACTAACCTGAGTATCAACTGAAACAGAGAATTAGGAAGCTCCAAAAGAGCATCGGAGAAGCGTCCAGCGATGAACATTGTTTGAAGATACCCTCTCTCACCTGCACCTCTTCTCCGGTCCTCTTCGCCTCCATTGTCTTCTCTGGGCTGATCTGGGTCCATTTTCTTCGGTTTCGTCCTCTCGACACCTTCGACACCTCGTATTTAAACTACAGCTAATTACTTCTATAAGTTCCAAAACAGCCTGCGATTGGCTCATCGCTACCCCTACTCTTATGCATCTGTGCGTCCAGCACAGTTAGATGCCCGCCATTTGTATGGTATTTCATGCCTTATTGGAATATAAGGTTACACAAGTATTAAATTAGTGGATTGATTATGCCTAATTGATACTTATATATATCTAAATATATCTAAAGCATTCCCTCCTTTAATAAGGCCTTAACGAATTGATGTTAGTCTAGCACGATTACCGCTCTAAATTCTACATTTAAAGCAAGCGCCATTTATTTATGAGTTACAATACCGTTTCAAATTGAAGCAGGCAATGCAGCAACATAGACCGCCGGAAATGGTTGCCATTTAACAAAAACTAAGGTTATGTAACTTTCAAACAAAGACCTCTCTGAAACCCACTACTAATAAATGTGTAACTAACCTGAGTATCAACTGAAACAGAGAATTAGGAAGCTCCAAAAGAGCATCGGAGAAGCGTCCAGCGATGAACATTGTTCGAAGATACCCTCTCTCACCTGCACCTCTTCTCCGGTCCTCTTCGCATCCATTGTCTTCTCTGGGCTGATCTGGGGCCATTTTCTTCGGTTTCACCCTCTACGAAATACAACTTAAATTTTTTGATATTTATGGCGTAATCTCTTACCTCGACACCTTCGACACCTCGTGTTTAAACTACAGCTAATTACTTCTATAAGTTCCAAAACAGCCTGCGATTGGCTCATCGCTACCCCTACTCTTATGCATCTGTGCGTCCAGTACAGTTAGATTCCCGCCATTTGTATGGTATTTCATGCCTTATTAGAATATAAGGTTACACAAGTATTAAATTAGTGGATTGATTATGCCTAATTGATACTTATATATATCTAAATATATCTAAAGCATTCCCTCCTTTAATAAGGCCTTAACGAATTGATGTTAGTCTAGCACGATTACCGCTCTAAATTCTACATTTAAAGCAAGCGCCATTTATTTATGAGTTACAATACCGTTTCAAATTGAAGCAGGCAATGCAGCAACATAGACCGTCGGAAATGGTTGCCATTTAACAAAAACTAAGGTTATGTAACTTTCAAACAAAGACGTCTCTGAAACCCACTACTAATAAATGTGTAACTAACCTGAGTATCAACTGAAACAGAGAATTAGGAAGCTCCAAAAGAGCATCGGAGAAGCGTCCAGCGGTGAACATTGTTCGAAGATACCCTCTCTCACCTGCACCTCTTCTCCGGTCCTCTTCGCCTCCATTGTCTTCTCTGGGCTGATCTGGGGCCATTTTCTTCGGTTTCACCCTCTACGAAATACAACTTAAATTTTTTGATATTTATGGCATAGATCTCTAACCTCGACACCCTCGACACCTCGTGTTTAAACTACAGCTAATTACTTCTATAAGTTCCAAAACAGCCTGCGATTGGCTCATCGCTACCCCTACTCTTATGCATCTGTGCGTCCAGTACAGTTAGATTCCCGCCATTTGTATGGTATTTCATGCCTTATTAGAATATAAGGTTACACAAGTATTAAATTAGTGGATTGATTATGCCTAATTGATACTTATATATATCTAAATATATCTAAAGCATTCCCTCCTTTAATAAGGCCTTAACGAATTGATGTTAGTCTAGCACGATTACCGCTCTAAATTCTACATTTAAAGCAAGCGCCATTTATTTATGAGTTACAATACCGTTTCAAATTGAAGCAGGCAATGCAGCAACATAGACCGTCGGAAATGGTTGCCATTTAACAAAAACTAAGGTTATGTAACTTTCAAACAAAGACGTCTCTGAAACCCACTACTAATAAATGTGTAACTAACCTGAGTATCAACTGAAACAGAGAATTAGGAAGCTCCAAAAGAGCATCGGAGAAGCGTCCAGCGATGAACATTGTTCGAAGATACCCTCTCTCACCTGCACCTCTTCTCCGGTTCTCTTCGCCTCCATTGTCTTCTCTGGGCTGATCTGGGGCCATTTTCTTCGGTTTCACCCTCTAGGAAATACAACTTAAATTTTTTGATATTTATGGCATAATCTCTTACCTCGACACCTTCGACACCTCGTGTTTAAACTACAACTAATTACTTCTATAAGTTCCAAAACAGCCTGCGATTGGCTCATCGCTACCCCTACTCTTATGCATCTGTGCGTCCAGTACAGTTAGATTCCCGCCATTTGTATGGTATTTCATGCCTTATTAGAATATAAGGTTACACAAGTATTAAATTAGTGGATTGATTATGCCTAATTGATACTTATATATATCTAAATATATCTAAAGCATTCCCTCCTTTAATAAGGCCTTAACGAATTGATGTTAGTCTAGCACGATTACCGCTCTAAATTCTACATTTAAAGCAAGCGCCATTTATTTATGAGTTACAATACCGTTTCAAATTGAAGCAGGCAATGCAGCAACATAGACCGTCGGAAATGGTTGCCATTTAACAAAAACTAAGGTTATGTAACTTTCAAACAAAGACGTCTCTGAAACCCACTACTAATAAATGTGTAACTAACCTGAGTATCAACTGAAACAGAGAATTAGGAAGCTCCAAAAGAGCATCGGAGAAGCGTCCAGCGGTGAACATTGTTCGAAGATACCCTCTCTCACCTGCACCTCTTCTCCGGTCCTCTTCGCCTCCATTGTCTTCTCTGGGCTGATCTGGGGCCATTTTCTTCGGTTTCACCCTCTACGAAATACAACTTAAATTTTTTGATATTTATGGCATAGATCTCTAACCTCGACACCCTCGACACCTCGTGTTTAAACTACAGCTAATTACTTCTACAAGTTCCAAAACAGCCTGCGATTGGCTCATCGCTACCCCTACTCTTATGCATCTGTGCGTCCAGTACAGTTAGATTCCCGCCATTTGTATGGTATTTCATGCCTTATTAGAATATAAGGTTACACAAGTATTAAATTAGTGGATTGATTATGCCTAATTGATACTTATATATATCTAAATATATCTAAAGCATTCCCTCCTTTAATAAGGCCTTAACGAATTGATGTTAGTCTAGCACGATTACCGCTCTAAATTCTACATTTAAAGCAAGCGCCATTTATTTATGAGTTACAATACCGTTTCAAATTGAAGCAGGCAATGCAGCAACATAGACCGTCGGAAATGGTTGCCATTTAACAAAAACTAAGGTTATGTAACTTTCAAACAAAGACGTCTCTGAAACCCACTACTAATAAATGTGTAACTAACCTGAGTATCAACTGAAACAGAGAATTAGGAAGCTCCAAAAGAGCATCGGAGAAGCGTCCAGCGATGAACATTGTTCGAAGATACCCTCTCTCACCTGCACCTCTTCTCCGGTCCTCTTCGCATCCATTGTCTTCTCTGGGCTGATCTGGGGCCATTTTCTTCGGTTTCACCCTCTACGAAATACAACTTAAATTTTTTGATATTTATGGCATAATCTCTTACCTCGACACCTTCGACACCTCGTGTTTAAACTACAGCTAATTACTTCTATAAGTTCCAAAACAGCCTGCGATTGGCTCATCGCTACCCCTACTCTTATGCATCTGTGCGTCCAGTACAGTTAGATGCCCGCCATTTGTATGGTATTTCATGCCTTATTAGAATATAAGGTTACACAAGTATTAAATTAGTGGATTGATTATGCCTAATTGATACTTATATATATCTAAATATATCTAAAGCATTCCCTCCTTTAATAAGGCCTTAACGAATTGATGTTGGTCTAGCATGATTACCGCTCTAAATTCTACATTTAAAGCAAGCGCCATTTATTTATGAGTTACAATACCGTCTACGAAATACAACTTAAATTTTTTGATATTTATGGCATAGATCTCTAACCTCGACACCTTCGACACCTCGTGTTTAAACTACAGCTAATTACTTCTATAAGTTCCAAAACAGCCTGCGATTGGCTCATCGCTACCCCTACTCTTATGCATCTGTGCGTCCAGTACAGTTAGATGCCCGCCATTTGTATGGTATTTCATGCCTTATTAGAATATAAGGTTACACAAGTATTAAATTAGTGGATTGATTATGCCTAATTGATACTTATATATATCTAAATATATCTAAAGCATTCCCTCCTTTAATAAGGCCTTAACGAATTGATGTTAGTCTAGCACGATTACCGCTCTAAATTCTACATTTAAAGCAAGCGCCATTTATTTATGAGTTACAATACCGTTTCAAATTGAAGCAGGCAATGCAGCAACATAGACCGTCGGAAATGGTTGCCATTTAACAAAAACTAAGGTTATGTAACTTTCAAACAAAGACGTCTCTGAAACCCACTACTAATAAATGTGTAACTAACCTGAGTATCAACTGAAACAGAGAATTAGGAAGCTCCAAAAGAGCATCGGAGAAGCGTCCAGCGATGAACATTGTTCGAAGATACCCTCTCTCACCTGCACCTCTTCTCCGGTCCTCTTCGCCTCCATTGTCTTCTCTGAGCTGATCTGGGTCCATTTTCTTCGATTTCACCCTCTACGAAATACAACTTAAATTTTTTGATATTTATGGCATAGATCTCTTACTTCGACACCTCGTATTTAAACTACAGCTAATTACGTCTATAAGTTCCAAAACAGCCTGCGATTGGCTCATCGCTACCCCTACTCTTATGCATCTGTGCGTCCAGTTCAGTTAGATGCCCGCCATTTGTATGGTATTTCATGCCTTATTAGAATATAAGGTTACACAAGTATTAAATTAGTGGATTGATTATGCCTAATTAATACTTATATATATCTAAATATATCTAAAGCATTCCCTCCTTAAATAAGACCTTAACGAATTGATGTTAGTCTAGCACGATTACCGCTCTAAATTCTACATTTAAAGCAAGCGCCATTTATTTATGAGTTACAATACCGTCTACGAAATACAACTTAAATTTTTTCATATTTATGGCATAGATCTCTAACCTCGACACCTTCGACACCTCGTATTTAAACTACAGCTAATTACTTGTATAAGTTCCAAAATAGCCTGCGATTGGCTCATCGCTATCCCTATTCTTATGCATCTGTGTGTCCAGTACAGTTAGATGCCCGCCATTTGTATGGTATTTCACGCCTTATTAGAATATAAGGTTACACAAGTATTAAATTAGTGGATTGATTATGCCTAATTGATACTTATATATATCTAAATATATGTAAAGCATTCCCTCCTTTAATAAGGTCTTAACGAATTGATGTTAGTCTAGCACGATTACCGCTCTAAATTCTACATTTAAAGCAAGCGCCATTTATTTATGAGTTACAACACCGTTTCAAATTGAAGCAGGCAATGCAGCAACATAGACCGTCGGAAATGGTTGCCATTTAACAAAAACTAAGGTTATGTAACTTTCAAACAAAGACCTCTCTGAAACCCACTACTAATAAATGTGTAACTAACCTGAGTATCAACTGAAACAGAGAATTAGGAAGCTCCAAAAGAGCATCGGAGAAGCGTCCAGCAATGAACATTGTTCGAAGATACCCTCTCTCACCTGCACCTCTTCTCCGGTCCTCTTCGCATCCATTGTCTTCTCTGGGCTGATCTGGGACCATTTTCTTCGGTTTCACCCTCTACGAAATACAACTTAAATTTTTTGATATTTATGGCATAATCTCTTACCGCGACACCTTCGACGCCTGGTATTTAAACTACAGCTAATTACTTCTATAAGTTCCAAAACAGCCTGCGATTGGCTCATCGCTACCCGTATTCTTATGCATCTGTGCGTCCAGTACAGTTAGATGCCCGCCATTTGTATGGTATTTCATGCCTTATTACAATATAAGGTTACACAAGTATTAAATTAGTGGATTGATTATGCCTAATTGATACTTATATATATCTAAATATATCTAAAGCATTCCCTCCTTTAATAAGGCCTTAACGAATTGATGTTAGTCTAGCATGATTACCGCTCTAAATTCTACATTTAAAGCAAGCGCCATTTATTTATGAGTTACAATACCGTTTCAAATTGAAGCAGGCAATGCAGCAACATAGACCGTCGGAAATGGTTGCCATTTAACAAAAACTAAGGTTATGTAACTTTCAAACAAAGACGTCTCTGAAACCCACTACTAATAAATGTGTAACTAACCTGAGTATCAACTGAAACAGAGAATTAGGAAGCTCCAAAAGAGCATCGGAGAAGCGTCCAGCGATGAACATTGTTCGAAGATACCCTCTCTCACCTGCACCTCTTCTCCGGTCCTCTTCGCATCCTTTGCTTCTCTGGGCTGATCTGGGTCCATTTTCTTCGGTTTCACCCTCTACGAAATACAACTTAAATTTTTTGATATTTATGGCATAATCTCTTACCTCGACACCTTCGACACCTGGTATTTAAACTACAGCTAATTACTTCTATAAGTTCCAAAACAGCCTGCGATTGGCTCATCGCTACCCGTATTCTTATGCATCTGTGCGTCCAGTACAGTTAGATGCCCGCCATTTGTATGGTATTTCATGCCTTATTAGAATATAAGGTTACACAAGTATTAAATTAGTGGATTGATTATGCCTAATTGATACTTATATATATCTAAATATATCTAAAGCATTCCCTCCTTTAATAAGGCCTTAACGAATTGATGTTGGTCTAGCATGATTACCGCTCTAAATTCTACATTTAAAGCAAGCGCCATTTATTTATGAGTTACAATACCGTCTACGAAATACAACTTAAATTTTTTGATATTTATGGCATAGATCTCTAACCTCGACACCTTCGACACCTCGTGTTTAAACTACAGCTAATTACTTCTATAAGTTCCAAAACAGCCTGCGATTGGCTCATCGCTACCCCTACTCTTATGCATCTGTGCGTCCAGTACAGTTAGATGCCCGCCATTTGTATGGTATTTCATGCCTTATTAGAATATAAGGTTACACAAGTATTAAATTAGTGGATTGATTATGCCTAATTGATACTTATATATATCTAAATATTGCAATGACCCTGTACGTATAATATTTGTATGTTTATAATTAATGTGATAAATAAAAAGAGTCACCACACAATATTTAATTTAATTCTACCACTTGCTAAATCAAACTAACTGATTAATTAATTTCGTTGGGTACGCCAAAATTGAGAATTACTCTTATGGTAGTTTGCCCTTTTTCTAATCCATTCATCTGATTTCCTAACTTCGCTAGCTCAATTTTAAATAGAGACATGAAATTAAAAACTCAAAATCTCGGGTGTTGGGTTCCTGACTTTCCAAGTTAAAATTCTACGGTACGCCTCTGAAAAGTAGGCAGATTGACCTGAAATGTAGGCATAATGTGCCGTTTGTACGTCAAATCTATCACAACAAGTTCTAATTATTTTCAGCTCGCGTGTGAAATTGATTTATCAACAATTAAATGAACAAATTTTGATGGTAAGATTTTGAATAATTGCCTTCAAGCGGCTTCTAGGCAATCTTTTGTTTTTCCAGATCGTTAGCTATTGGTGACCCCCTTTTGATGGTGAATCTGGCTGTAATCTTGCTCCCCGGGCTGCTCGTGATGCTGGATTATGTTCTGGCCTGATGTGTGGAGCTGCCGGAAGAATCCTGACACCCTATGCCTTCCCACGATGCTGCAAATTGATGCTGCGGGAAATCGCCTCCAAGCCGTGCCTGCCGTCGTCGCCTCGGAACGCCAAAAACTCAAATACCTGGAATCTCTTGCCTCCAATTGTGCTGATACACTCGAATTCGCTGATTACGATGGTGCTATTTATTTTTTTATACATTTATGCTTTCTATGAAATTTTGGTAATTAAAGATAGAGCAAAAACCAAGCACTTTCACCAATTTATTTAGAACAATTGCTATCTCTTTGTCGTAATTGACAAAACACTGTCTACAGATTTGAATTGTAGGAAATCAACCAGGTACAAAAACATAACTTATAATCTAATTTAACAAAATTTTATCAGTTAATTACAATCTCTTACGTATACTAGAATTATTGTCTTTTGGAATTGTTTATTTCTCAACGTTTTTTTATGCGCCACTCACTTGATTTTTTTACCACACTTAAATGCCCATTGTTTATCACTACACTGACTAGTTTTTTAATCCACCAACATTGTCTAATTTCTTGCTTATTTGAATTCCATCTAATTTATTGCTATTTCAATCTCTTCAAATCCCCAAGTCTTGTATTTTCATGTAATAAATGACTTGCCTGGCTTTTCTATGTTCTTTGCCTTATTCTTCTAGTCATTCTTGTTCTCACCTTTATTAAAAATGTTCATTTGCTACCCATTCTCTAATGACTTTACTTTCTACGCTTCCATTTTTAAGCTGTGTCTAACTTGAACTTTTTGTGCCAGTTCCCAATTAATTTAGATTCGGCTTTTAGTTTGTGCAAATCTATTATATTACGATTAAAATTATATTGCTAAACCCAATACACGGAATTTCTTCCATATTTCTGTGCCCATTCAAATATGATCAATGTCATTGGCGAATTATACCAGCGTTATTATGATTTGGCAATTTATGTGAATTTTCTCAGATGCTTGCATTATTACAACTCTGTGCTTTAATGATTTAAATTGGCTATTTGCTTGTACTGCAATCAGAGCCGATTTGAGGGCTAAATACCATCGCATGAAATTCCCCCTAATTTTTGTTAATTAAAATCACTACGCATGTTTTCTTTTTAATATCATTAGTAGATTGTAATGCGTTGTTATTTTAATTCACACAAAATTATTCATTGTTTTTTTTTTCGAACTGTTATCATTAATCAGTCTCATTTGATATTTGATGCTTTACTATCCTACCTTAAATTACTAAAATGCCTAACCTATCTCCTATTCTAACTAAACTATTGTGTGTGGTACAACATTGGTCCTATAACTAATCTATTCTAAATTATATTTTCCAAATATGGGTGTATCGCCGAGATATGAAAACGACCCCTTACTCTATTATCTGTTTCATTGATAAGTTCGTATGTATTTTCATTGCTTAGAATTTTATGTACCCTGTAAGGTCCTTCATAGGCGTTTAAAATTTTCGCACAGATCTTCTCTCTGCGATCAGCTACCTTGATCTTTTTTATTATGACTCGATCCCCAATTTTAAACTTCATTCGCTTCTTAATTTTGCGATTTATCTTCTCTTCGTAACGGTCCTGAGTTTTCTTAACTCGTTCTCTTACTTGTTCTAAAAGTTCGTTTATTCCTGTTGCATCTTCTTCTGGCCTCCATGGTCTCGCAGGTATTATGCTTTTGCATAGGGTTACCGGACTTATCTCCGTTGCAATATTTGGTACGTTGTTCACGAAGTCTTCCACCTTTGGCAGGTACTGAACCCATCTATTATGGTGCTCATGAGTCATGATTTTTAGGTATTTTATCACTTCTTTGATGTACCTCTCTGCGATATTCGATTGCGGATGTCGTATGCTACAAAAGTAAGTTTTAATCCCCTTATGTTCCAAATTGTTGATTAATCTTGCGTTCTTGAAATAACTTGCATTATCTGCTAGCACTTTCCTCGGAGTTCCCACTTCTTGTTGATATTTTTCTATAGACTTGATAACGTGTTCGGTGTTACTGTATTTGGCTGGATAAAGTTTTATGTACTTTGAGAATGCGTCAACCATTATTAAGATGTGTCTGTATCCAAATTGTCTCGGTACTAAGTTTCCCAAATAATCTATTGCAATTAATTCCAAAGGTTCGTTGACTCTAATACTTTTTATTATGTTCTGATTTGTATGGTTCTTTTCTTTGGCTAACTGGCATATTTGACAGCAATTTGTAAAATGTTTGATGAATTTTAAATCGTTTTTTGTGTAAAAACATTCGCGAAATATTAGCCAAGTCTTCCTTCCTCCACAATGTCCAAAAGTTAGATGAATTTCCCTGACAATGTCGACTACATCGTTTCTGCATAAGACTATTAGCTCTTTTCCACTCAATACCTTTATCAATAAACCTTCCACAATTTTGAAACCTTTATATTCTTGGTTCGGACTGTCCTGTACCAAATTTCTAATCTGCTGAAGTTCCAAATTATCTTGCTTAGTTAACAGCTCTTCTTTTGAAAATCTTCCGTGCTGATAAATCTTCTCTATCCCTATAATCAGTTGTTTTTGCTTTCTACTATTCGCTGCATCCTTCCTACTCAGGAAATCAGCTACGACATTCATGTTTCCTGGCCTATGCCTGATCTCAAAGTCATACTGTTGTAAGTACAACGCCCACCTGTATAATCTATCATTATTGAATGTTTTGTTCTTCATAAAAGAAATTGCTGTATTGTCAGTTTCGATATAAAATTTGTTTCCGGTTAAATAGAATTTTAGTTTGTTGATTGCAAAGATAATGGCCAACATCTCCTTTTCAGCAATTGTGTATCTCGTCTCATACCCTCTGAGTATCCGTGAAATAAAACAAATCGGGACTTCTACTCCTTCTTGGACCTGTATAAGTTCTGCTGCTACATGCCATGTCCGATGCGTCCGTCCTTAGTATGAAGTTTTCTTTGAAATTTGGATATTTAAGTAGCAATCCCTCATGGAATTTTTGTTTTAAATTGTTAAACGCCTTCTCTCTTTCTTCAGTCCACACCCATTTCGTTTCCTTCCTCAGTAATTCAACCAAAGGCAAAGTTAAGTCAGAATAATTTGCTATAAACTTCTTATAATAATTTAACAGCCCAAGTAAGCCTCTTAACGTTCTTAAATTTTTCGGACGGGGCAAATTCTTTATTTCTTCTATTCTTTCTGTACTTATTGTGACCCCTTTGTTGCTAATTTCATAGCCTAAATACGCTACATTCGTTTTCATGAATTGGCACTTGGCCAAATTTAATTTCAAACCGTTTTTGTTTAAAGTACTTATAACTAATTTTAAATGCTCCAAATGTTGTTCCACATCTTCTGAAAATATTAAAATGTCGTCTATGTAATGCACGCAAAAGCTGTCGAATTTATTTAATATTTGTTGCATAGCTCTCACTAAAGCTGCGCACGATGTCGTCAAACCAAACGGGACCACCTTGAATTGAAAAATTTCCCCCTCTATGCAGAATCCGGTGTATTTTCTAGAGTCCTCATGTAGCGGTATCAACCAGAATGAATTTTTCAAGTCCAATTTCGATAGAACTTTCTTGTCCCAAATCTGACTCAATAAAACGTCAATTGTCTGCGGACTTTCATATTGGGGTTTTGTAATCTGATTAATTTTACGTGCATCGAGACATAATCTAAGACTACCGTCGCTTTTTTTTACTACCACCATTGGGTTAACGAAGTTTGTTTTAGAGCGTTCTATTACCCCCTCGTCTAACATTTGTTGTATTTCGTGTCTTACCTTCTCGCGTTGTGCAAATGGTATAGGATATGATTTGGACTTAAAACCTTGTGATTCGTCGACATACAATTTGTGGCAATATTTCTTCGCTTGTGCGGTCTTCTGGTTTAATATTTCTTCATTTTGCTCGATTATTTCCATGATCCTATCTTTATATTGTATAAAATCCCTTCCTATCTGATTATCATCCAGTATTCTTTCCCCTATCGCATAATTATTTATAATAATAACTTCGTCTCCGGCTTTCTTAGCTCGGCAACAATTCATATTATCGTCTCCCGCCGTTATCTCAGCTGGGCAACAATTTCTTAGCTCGTGATCCTCAATAGACCAAGGCTTTATAATATCATCAATCTGGATGCTCTTTAGCATTCCATCAATTTTTATCCCTACTTTCTGAATGATATCTACACCTATTACAAACTGTACGTTCAAAGCTGCTACAATATAAAATCGGACATCAAATTCTTTTCCATTTATGCATATCTTTATTGCCAATACCCTATTCGTTGTTGAAATTTTTCTTCTTGTTGCGGACAAAAGGTCGATCTTGTTAACTTTTATAATGTTGCTTCTTAAATTATTCATATGAGTATTTATCACTTCCTCCTGTACTAAGGAAACCATTGCACCACTGTCAATCAACGCATAATATTGTTGGTCTAAAATTTGTAATTTTATAAATGGTAAACACGAGTTTGTTGTATATTCTTCGTTCTCCTCTAGTAAATATTCCCCCGTTCTGTCCCATGTGATAGCAAAATTCGCAACATACTTAAAACTACTATTACTAACTATATTTACAAAAATTGGGTTTTTTTTAACCCCCCGAAGGCTCTTCGTGCACCTCGGCTATCTCTATTCGGTTCAAATTTTCTGCATTGTCTCTATCTGTGTTTCGCTCGGTAAATAATGTGTTGACGTACTGTCTGTCGATATTTGGTGCCTGCTCCATCTCTTGACATCTCTTCTTATTACGTTCGGCAATAAGCTGGTCATAGTTCTTTCTTTCTTCCCCCGTTCTGAAATTATTCCTGTTCTGGTTACCCCAATTATTATTGTAATATCCCCTATTTTGATTGTATGGTCTATTAAAGTTTCCCATGTTTCTTCTGTCTTGTTGATTATATTGATTATTATTATTAAAATTGTTATTTGGCCGAAATTTATTTTCTGAAGTGTTATCCAATTTTCTTTTATAACTTGAATTTTGATGATTCGCTGTCCGTGTTTCTCCTCTCTCATTGTAAACTGCCATGTCATAATTTCGCACAATTTCCAACAAATCGCGCAACGTCTTGACGTTTTGGACTGCCACCGCTCTGGTTATTTCAGCCTCAAGGTGTCGTGCCAGGTGTTGTACTATTTCCTCTTCTGCCAACTTCGGAGTTAGGTATTGTGCCTTGTTGAAACGGTGCATTATGTACATTTCGCGAGATCCTCCTTTATCGATGTACTTGCCCGATGTTAGTTCCGTCCTTACTTGAGCTTGATGGGAATTGCTCCAGTATTGTTCCACGAAGAGTGCCCGAAATTCATCATACGTTGCATATTTGGATTTTATGATGCTATGCCAGACTTCAGCATTTCCCTTTAATGCCATATTGATTACCTGTAGCCGTCTGCATTCAGTTGTTATTGTTCTAATGATATCGTCCAATTTACTTAGGAAAATCATCGGGAGCTCCCCGTATCTCCCCTCGAACTTCGGGATAAATTCTGTGCTGAAGCTAGGAGGTGCCGCACTAACCGGGTATTCTTGCGTATGTTCTAATTTTTCATTAATCCCTTGTAAATCGCTTGTAAGTCGGTTGTCTATTATAGTAATCTTTGTTGCATTTTGCTTCCTTTCCTCGCCTGCTTTCTTGAATTTTTCTTCTGCACTTGTTTTTAACCTGTCTAGCTTCTGATCTGTTTCATCCTGTTGTTGAGCCAGCCTTTCTTGTGTTGTTATTTGTAATGCTAACATTTTATCTTCAATTTCTTCGTCCTTTCTTTTCAGGCTTTCATCAACCCTTTGCAAGACTTCTTGTTGTATTTCCGCCTTCATCGTTTCTTTGAAATCCTCGAGTTTCTTTTCCAACCCGTCTATTTTTGCTTGTACTTCTTCTTTATTCTTTTCCAATTTTTCTTTTACCGCTTTGACCAGGATCTCTGCATGTTGTTCTGCCCTATTCTCTCTTTCCGCTGCCTCTTGTTCCAATTTCTGCACCGTTCTTTCGGCATCTTGTTTGAGCTCTTGTATTTTGTCGGTGAGTATCTGTTGTAATTTTTCGTCCCTTTCCTGTGCTTCCTTTCTGCTAGCTTCTGCTTCCTTCCTGCTAGCTTCTGCTTCCTTCCTGCTCTTTTCGTCCCTTTCCTCTGCTTCCTTCCTCATTTGTATTATAGCTTCCATAATCCCACTTAATTCCTGTGTTTGTTTTGACGTTTGCGGCTGTTGTGTTTCGGGCTGATCACCCTGTGTTTGTTGTTCGGTCGGTGGCTCTTGTGCCTCCGTAACCTCTTCGGCTTGCTGTTCTTCCCCTTCACTTTTCTTTTGCTGTCTTCGAGTCATCATGTGTTCGATTTTTCGTTGATACGTGATACAGATAGAATTTGAGTGCTCACACCCACAGACAAAACACCCACACAAATAAAGCTTTTCAAAATTTTAAATCTTAATAACTTCCACCTACCTATTGTCTGTCAATTTATTTAATTACTTTAATTCCTTAACAGCATTGAGCGCCTAGTGAATTTATAAAAAGCCCATGAATTAGGCGACCATTTAATTTTGTAATAGCCCAACACGTGGTTTATTTTTAGTTTTTACAAGCCTACACGTTATATTAATTTTCAATTTTTCTTTGCCGCAGCGTTGGGCGCCATTTAATTATGCAATGACCCTGTACGTATAATATTTGTATGTTTATAATTAATGTGATAAATAAAAAGAGTCACCACACAATATTTAATTTAATTCTACCACTTGCTAAATCAAACTAACTGATTAATTAATTTCGTTGGGTACGCCAAAATTGAGAATTACTCTTATGGTAGTTTGCCCTTTTTCTAATCCATTCATCTGATTTCCTAACTTCGCTAGCTCAATTTTAAATAGAGACATGAAATTAAAAACTCAAAATCTCGGGTGTTGGGTTCCTGACTTTCCAAGTTAAAATTCTACGGTACGCCTCTGAAAAGTAGGCAGATTGACCTGAAATGTAGGCGTAATGTGCCGTTTGTACGTCAAATCTATCACAACAAGTTCTAATTATTTTCAGCTCGCGTGTGAAATTGATTTATCAACAATTAAATGAACAAATTTTGATGGTAAGATTTTGAATAATTGCCTTCAAGCGGCTTCTAGGCAATCTTTTGTTTTTCCAGATCGTTAGCTATTGGTGCATTCTTAAAAAGGACGCCGTATTCGCATTTGTTTCTTGGTGCCTCCAATTGACGATTTTAATTGAAAATCCTGGGAAAATACCTCGCCATCCACGGGAACTGTTACGATTTTCGTGTTCTCCAGGTCGTAATTAACGTATGCTCAAATTTTCACACCGATCGGGCAGATCAAAATTGGACAATTCACTAACCTCACTTTCGTAGATTCGGGACCCCCTTTTGATGGTGAATCTGGCTGTAATCTTGCTCCCCGGGCTGCTCGTGATGCTGGATTATGTTCTGGCCTGATGTGTGGAGCTGCCGGAAGAATCCTGACACCCTATGCCTTCCCACGATGCTGCAGATTGATGCTGCGGGAAATCGCCTCCAAGCCGTGGCTGCCGTCGTCGCCTCGGAACGCCAAAAACTCAAATACCTGGAATCTCTTGCCTCCAATTGTGCTGATACACTCGAATTCGCTGATTACGATGGTGCTATTTATTTTTTATACATTTATGCTTTCTATGAAATTTTGGTAATTAAAGATAGAGCAAAAACCAAGCACTTTCACCAATTTATTTAGAACAATTGCTATCTCTTTGTCGTAATTGACAAAACACTGTCTACAGATTTGAATTGTAGGAAATCAACCAGGTACAAAAACATAACTTATAATCTAATTTAACAAAATTTTATCAGTTAATTACAATCTCTTACGTATACTAGAATTATTGTCTTTTGGAATTGTTTATTTCTCAACGTTTTTTTATGCGCCACTCACTTGATTTTTTTACCACACTTAAATGCCCATTGTTTATCACTACACTGACTAGTTTTTTAATCCACCAACATTGTCTAATTTCTTGCTTATTTGAATTCCATCTAATTTCTTGCTATTTCAATCTCTTCAAATCCCCAAGTCTTGTATTTTCATGTAATAAATGACTTGCCTGGCTTTTCTATGTTCTTTGCCTTATTCTTCTAGTCATGCTTGTTCTCACCTTTATTAAAAATGTTCATTTGCTACCCATTCTCTAATTACTTTACTTTCTACGCTTCCATTTTTAAGCTGTGTCTAACTTGAACTTTTTGTGCCAGTTCCCAATTAATTTAGATTCGGCTTTTAGTTTGTGCAAATCTATTATATTACGATTAAAATTATATTGCTAAACCCAATACACGGAATTTGAGCTTCCATGTCTGTGCCCATTCAAATATGATCAATGTCATTGGCGAATTATACCAGTGTTATTATGATTTGGCAATTTATGTGAATTTTCTCAGATGCTTGCATTATTACAACTCTGTGCTTTAATGATTTAAATTGGCTATTTGCTTGTACTGCAATCAGAGCCGATTTGAGGGCTAAATACCATCGCAATATATCTAAAGCATTCCCTCCTTTAATAAGGCCTTAACGAATTGATGTTAGTCTAGCATGATTACCGCTCTAAATTCTACATTTAAAGCAAGCGCCATTTATTTATGAGTTACAATACCGTCTACGAAATACAACTTAAATTTTTTGATATTTATGGCATAGATCTCTAACCTCGACACCTTCGACACCTCGGGTTTAAACTACAGCTAATTACTTCTATAAGTTCCAAAACAGCCTGCGATTGGCTCATCGCTACCCCTACTCTTATGCATCTGTGCGTCCAGTACAGTTAGATTCCCGCCATTTGTATGGTATTTCATGCCTTATTAGAATATAAGGTTACACAAGTATTAAATTAGTGGATTGATTATGCCTAATTGATACTTTAATATATCTAAATATATCTAAAGCATTCCCTCCTTTAATAAGGCCTTAACGAATTGATGTTAGTCTAGCACGATTACCGCTCTAAATTCTACATTTAAAGCAAGCGCCATTTATTTATGAGTTACAATACCGTTTCAAATTGAAGCAGGCAATGCAGCAACATAGACCGTCGGAAATGGTTGCCATTTAACAAAAACTAAGGTTATGTAACTTTCAAACAAAGACCTCTCTGAAACCCACTACTAATAAATGTGTAACTAACCTGAGTATCAACTGAAACGGAGAATTAGGAAGCTCCAAAAGAGCATCGGAGAAGCGTTCAGCGATGAACATTGTTCGAAGATACCCTCTCTCACCTGCACCTCTTTTCCGGTCCTCTTCGCCTCCATTGTCTTCTCTGGGCTGATCTGGGTCCATTTTCTTCGATTTCACCCTCTACGAAATACAACTTAAATTTTTTGATATTTATGGCATAGATCTCTTACTTCGACACCTCGTATTTAAACTACAGCTAATTACTTCTATAAGTTCCATAACAGCCTGCGATTGGCTCATCGCTACCCCTACTCTTATGCATCTGTGCGTCCAGTACAGTTAGATGCCCGCCATTTGTATGGTATTTCATGCCTTATTAGAATATAAGGTTACACAAGTATTAAATTAGTGGATTGATTATGCCTAATTGATACTTATATATATCTAAATATATCTAAAGCATTCCCTCCTTTAATAAGGCCTTAATGAATTGATGTTAGTCTAGCATGATTACCGCTCTAAATTCTACATTTAAAGCAAGCGCCATTTATTTATGAGTTACAATACCGTTTCAAATTGAAGCAGGCAATGCAGCAACATAGACCGTCGGAAATGGTTGCCATTTAACAAAAACTAAGGTTATGTAACTTTCAAACAAAGACCTCGCTGAAACCCACTACTAATAAATGTGTAACTAACCTGAGTATCAACTGAAACAGAGAATTAGGAAGCTCCAAAAGAGCATCGGAGAAGCGTCCAGCGATGAACATTGTTCTAAGATACCCTCTCTCACCTGCACCTCTTCTCCGGTCCTCTTCGCATCCATTGTCTTCTCTGGGCTGATCTGGGTCCATTTTCTTCGGTTTCACCCTCTACGAAATACAACTTAAATTTTTTGATATTTATGGCATAATCTCTTACCTCGACACCTTCGACACCTGGTATTTAAACTACAGCTAATTACTTCTATAAGTTCCAAAACAGCCTGCGATTGGCTCATCGCTACCCGTATTCTTATGCATCTGTGCGTCCAGTACAGTTAGATGCCCGCCATTTGTATGGTATTTCATGCCTTATTAGAATATAAGGTTACACAAGTATTAAATTAGTGGATTGATTATGCCTAATTGATACTTATATATATCTAAATATATCTAAAGCATTCCCTCCTTTAATAAGGCCTTAACGAATTGATGTTAGTCTAGCATGATTACCGCTCTAAATTCTACATTTAAAGCAAGCGCCATTTATTTATGAGTTACAATACCGTTTCAAATTGAAGGAGGCAATGCAGCAACATAGACCGTCGGAAATGGTTGCCATTTAACAAAAACTAAGGTTATGTAACTTTCAATCAAAGACGTCTCTGAAACCCACTACTAATAAATGTGTAACTAACCTGAGTATCAACTGAAACAGAGAATTAGGAAGCTCCAAAAGAGCATCGGAGAAGCGTCCAGCGATGAACATTGTTCGAAGATACCCTCTCTCACCTGCACCTCTTCTCCGGTCCTCTTCGCATCCATTGTCTTCTCTGGGCTGATCTGGGTCCATTTTCTTCGGTTTCACCCTCTACAAAATACAACTTAAATTTTTTGATATTTATGGCATAATCTCTTACCTCCACTCCTTCGACACCTGGTATTTAAACTACAGCTAATTACTTCTATAAGTTCCAAACAGCCTGCGATTGGCTCATCGCTACCCGTATTCTTATGCATCTGTGCGTCCAGTACAGTTAGATTCCCGCCATTTGTATGGTATTTCATGCCTTATTAGAATATAAGGTTACACAAGTATTAAATTAGTGGATTGATTATGCCTAATTGATACTTATATATATCTAAATATATCTAAAGCATTCCCTCCTTTAATAAGGCCTTAACGAATTGATGTTAGTCTAGCATGATTACCGCTCTAAATTCTACATTTAAAGCAAGCGCCATTTATTTATGAGTTACAATACCGTCTACGAAATACAACTTAAATTTTTTGATATTTATGGCATAGATCTCTAACCTCGACACCTTCGACACCTCATGTTTAAACTACAGCTAATTACTTCTATAAGTTCCAAAACAGCCTGCGATTGGCTCATCGCTACCCCTACTCTTATGCATCTGTGCGTCCAGTACAGTTAGATGCCCGCCATTTGTATGGTATTTCATGCCTTATTAGAATATAAGGTTACACAAGTATTAAATTAGTGGATTGATTATGCCTAATTGATACTTATATATATATCTAAATATATCTAAAGCATTCCCTCCTTTAATAAGGCCTTAACGAATTGATGTTAGTCTAGCATGATTACCGCTCTAAATTCTACATTTAAAGCAAGCGCCATTTATTTATGAGTTACAATACCGTTTCAAATTGAAGCAGGCAATGCAGCAACATAGACCGTCGGAAATGGTTGCCATTTAACAAAAACTAAGGTTATGTAACTTTCAAACAAAGACGTCTCTGAAACCCACTACTAATAAATGTGTAACTAACCTGAGTATCAACTGAAACGGAGAATTAGGAAGCTCCAAAAGAGCATCGGAGAAGCGTCCAGCAATGAACATTGTTTGAACATACCCTCTCTCACCTGCACCTCTTCTCTGGTCCTCTTCGCCTCCATTGTCTTCTCTGGGCTGATCTGGGTCCATTTTCTTCGGTTTCGCCCTCTCGACACCTTCGACACCTTTTAAACTACAGCTAATTACTTCTATAAGTTCCAAAACAGCCTGCGATTGGCTCATCGCTACCCCTACTCTTTGTTACCGTACAAAAACGACACAACGACATAACAAACCACCCCTCAAGCGTGCACAACAAAATCATACGCTCGAGAGCCGGACTTGTTAGTCGCGACACGATAAAACGACAAAATCGGGAGATCGATCGAAACTACAAGGCCCTAACCCCGTTAGATGACGGTAACACGAAGGGTTGCTCGACTCAACTCAACCGGGAGGGCGGGTTCTTTTCTACCTTCGAGTTAGGGCTGTACATCGATACAAAAGGGTGTAATGATGGTAAATGTAGGACGCCACTCCATTCTAACTAACTAAATCGAACCCACTTGAATGGAGAAGTGTGGGCTCAATTCCCACTAACAACTCGGCAAGCTTGGTTCGGCTAACACGCTACGGCACTGACTTACCTTGACGAAACCACTTCCTGAAGCAGCTGCTAAACTCCTTTACAACTAACTGAAAAGGAACACAACAACAAACAAAATATCGTCAATACAAATCAAAGACATCAGTACTTAACAATGAGCTCTATTCAAGTAATAAATAAAATAAGCAGGTAACAATAGACATGAAATGTTTGACTAGTTACAAGAAAAATAATCAAAGGGGTTAGTTACTAATTTACGTTACAAGTTACTTCAATACGAACAACAATGCTAACTATAGCAGTAATATTAAGCCGGAATGTTCAACACTTTTTGATGAAAAGAACACTAGGTTATACACGACAGTTTCATAAAATACAAGCATGGTTTACCTTGTAGGAGTTCAGCTGGCTGTAATCGACGGTCGGCGCGGTAGGGTGTTTTGCCTTCCAAGCACCTGCCTTAAGATGCGTGAAGAAATGAACGACAACGGGAACGGGGAATCCCAGAGTAGATGGAATGCGGAACTCAGCCTTGATATTAAAGATGGTAACGACAGCAAACGGGGTCGGTAGAATGCAATCATAATCCCCTCGAGACGGGTAGACGACGTACACAGCGGTAATGGGCAAAGCCCTCGACAGCGAGAACGACACACGTCATGCTTAGTTAACGATGGTCTGGTTAGGAGTCCGTGAACAAATCCGCCCATGGCGACAACTTAGAAGATCTCGCAATCTTCCGACGATAAAGAACTCCGACCACGTTTTAACTGAAACTTGATTCACTTCAATTCCCCACGGCTGTTGTAACTGATATTCCCTCGTACCGATAGCATACGACTCCTTCATAAGGCACCAACAATAACGAAACACATAAATTAACGCAGAAGACGGAAACGAGAACAAAGCCACCCCCAACGGCTGCATCACGCGAAGCCGTCAGGGGGTGCGATCTTAGAACACGTCCTGTATGCTTCTATATCGGGTCGGGACTGAATTTCAAAACTGCGGCAAAAGCCAACGGCTACCAACGCGTGCCATATGCATCTTTCTCTTGCATATGCGAAGACGAAGGAAGGTAACTGAAAATTTCAACAGAATCGCAGGACAGCTGACTGGACAATTCGCACGGGACTCGAAGGTTAAATGTCTCGAACTAACGAAATACTGGGAAAAGATAATCTGCATCCGCCTTGCAGGCAACAAAGAACAAAGGGTGAATTTAAAAATGAAATTCTGCTAACAAAGCGTGACTATCTGAATTAATTTTAACCGATACACAGACTGCGAGGTACAAATGCCTAAAATGCCTTCAAAGCAGAGAACAGGCAGGGCCGGATCGAGCCCAAAATTTAAAATGACGACCGGACTTAAAGATGATCTAACATCTTATGCATTTGTGCGTCCAGTACAGTTAGATGCCCGCCATTTGTATGGTATTTCATGCCTTATTAGAATATAAGGTTACACAAGTATTAAATTAGTGGATTGATTATGCCTAATTGATACTTATATATATCTAAATATATCTAAAGCATTCCCTCCTTTAATAAGGCCTTAACGAATTGATGTTAGTCTAGCACGATTACCGCTCTAAATACTACATTTAAAGCAAGCGCCATTTATTTATGAGTTACAATACCGTTTCAAATTAAGCAGGCAGTGCAACAACATAGACCGCCGGAAATGGTTGCCATTTAACAAAAACTAAGGTTATGTAACTTTCAAACAAAGACCTCTCTGAAACCCACTACTAATAAATGTGTAACTAACCTGAGTATCAACTGAAACAGAGAATTAGGAAGCTCCAAAAGAGCATCGGAGAAGCGTCCAGCGATGAACATTGTTTGAAGATACCCTCTCTCACCTGCACCTCTTCTCCGGTCCTCTTCGCCTCCATTGTCTTCTCTGGGCTGATCTGGGTCCATTTTCTTCGGTTTCGTCCTCTCGACACCTTCGACACCTCGTATTTAAACTACAGCTAATTACTTCTATAAGTTCCAAAACAGCCTGCGATTGGCTCATCGCTACCCCTACTCTTATGCATCTGTGCGTCCAGCACAGTTAGATGCCCGCCATTTGTATGGTATTTCATGCCTTATTGGAATATAAGGTTACACAAGTATTAAATTAGTGGATTGATTATGCCTAATTGATACTTATATATATCTAAATATATCTAAAGCATTCCCTCCTTTAATAAGGCCTTAACGAATTGATGTTAGTCTAGCACGATTACCGCTCTAAATTCTACATTTAAAGCAAGCGCCATTTATTTATGAGTTACAATACCGTTTCAAATTGAAGCAGGCAATGCAGCAACATAGACCGCCGGAAATGGTTGCCATTTAACAAAAACTAAGGTTATGTAACTTTCAAACAAAGACCTCTCTGAAACCCACTACTAATAAATGTGTAACTAACCTGAGTATCAACTGAAACAGAGAATTAGGAAGCTCCAAAAGAGCATCGGAGAAGCGTCCAGCGATGAACATTGTTCGAAGATACCCTCTCTCACCTGCACCTCTTCTCCGGTCCTCTTCGCATCCATTGTCTTCTCTGGGCTGATCTGGGGCCATTTTCTTCGGTTTCACCCTCTACGAAATACAACTTAAATTTTTTGATATTTATGGCGTAATCTCTTACCTCGACACCTTCGACACCTCGTGTTTAAACTACAGCTAATTACTTCTATAAGTTCCAAAACAGCCTGCGATTGGCTCATCGCTACCCCTACTCTTATGCATCTGTGCGTCCAGTACAGTTAGATTCCCGCCATTTGTATGGTATTTCATGCCTTATTAGAATATAAGGTTACACAAGTATTAAATTAGTGGATTGATTATGCCTAATTGATACTTATATATATCTAAATATATCTAAAGCATTCCCTCCTTTAATAAGGCCTTAACGAATTGATGTTAGTCTAGCACGATTACCGCTCTAAATTCTACATTTAAAGCAAGCGCCATTTATTTATGAGTTACAATACCGTTTCAAATTGAAGCAGGCAATGCAGCAACATAGACCGTCGGAAATGGTTGCCATTTAACAAAAACTAAGGTTATGTAACTTTCAAACAAAGACGTCTCTGAAACCCACTACTAATAAATGTGTAACTAACCTGAGTATCAACTGAAACAGAGAATTAGGAAGCTCCAAAAGAGCATCGGAGAAGCGTCCAGCGGTGAACATTGTTCGAAGATACCCTCTCTCACCTGCACCTCTTCTCCGGTCCTCTTCGCCTCCATTGTCTTCTCTGGGCTGATCTGGGGCCATTTTCTTCGGTTTCACCCTCTACGAAATACAACTTAAATTTTTTGATATTTATGGCATAGATCTCTAACCTCGACACCCTCGACACCTCGTGTTTAAACTACAGCTAATTACTTCTATAAGTTCCAAAACAGCCTGCGATTGGCTCATCGCTACCCCTACTCTTATGCATCTGTGCGTCCAGTACAGTTAGATTCCCGCCATTTGTATGGTATTTCATGCCTTATTAGAATATAAGGTTACACAAGTATTAAATTAGTGGATTGATTATGCCTAATTGATACTTATATATATCTAAATATATCTAAAGCATTCCCTCCTTTAATAAGGCCTTAACGAATTGATGTTAGTCTAGCACGATTACCGCTCTAAATTCTACATTTAAAGCAAGCGCCATTTATTTATGAGTTACAATACCGTTTCAAATTGAAGCAGGCAATGCAGCAACATAGACCGTCGGAAATGGTTGCCATTTAACAAAAACTAAGGTTATGTAACTTTCAAACAAAGACGTCTCTGAAACCCACTACTAATAAATGTGTAACTAACCTGAGTATCAACTGAAACAGAGAATTAGGAAGCTCCAAAAGAGCATCGGAGAAGCGTCCAGCGATGAACATTGTTCGAAGATACCCTCTCTCACCTGCACCTCTTCTCCGGTTCTCTTCGCCTCCATTGTCTTCTCTGGGCTGATCTGGGGCCATTTTCTTCGGTTTCACCCTCTAGGAAATACAACTTAAATTTTTTGATATTTATGGCATAATCTCTTACCTCGACACCTTCGACACCTCGTGTTTAAACTACAACTAATTACTTCTATAAGTTCCAAAACAGCCTGCGATTGGCTCATCGCTACCCCTACTCTTATGCATCTGTGCGTCCAGTACAGTTAGATTCCCGCCATTTGTATGGTATTTCATGCCTTATTAGAATATAAGGTTACACAAGTATTAAATTAGTGGATTGATTATGCCTAATTGATACTTATATATATCTAAATATATCTAAAGCATTCCCTCCTTTAATAAGGCCTTAACGAATTGATGTTAGTCTAGCACGATTACCGCTCTAAATTCTACATTTAAAGCAAGCGCCATTTATTTATGAGTTACAATACCGTTTCAAATTGAAGCAGGCAATGCAGCAACATAGACCGTCGGAAATGGTTGCCATTTAACAAAAACTAAGGTTATGTAACTTTCAAACAAAGACGTCTCTGAAACCCACTACTAATAAATGTGTAACTAACCTGAGTATCAACTGAAACAGAGAATTAGGAAGCTCCAAAAGAGCATCGGAGAAGCGTCCAGCGGTGAACATTGTTCGAAGATACCCTCTCTCACCTGCACCTCTTCTCCGGTCCTCTTCGCCTCCATTGTCTTCTCTGGGCTGATCTGGGGCCATTTTCTTCGGTTTCACCCTCTACGAAATACAACTTAAATTTTTTGATATTTATGGCATAGATCTCTAACCTCGACACCCTCGACACCTCGTGTTTAAACTACAGCTAATTACTTCTACAAGTTCCAAAACAGCCTGCGATTGGCTCATCGCTACCCCTACTCTTATGCATCTGTGCGTCCAGTACAGTTAGATTCCCGCCATTTGTATGGTATTTCATGCCTTATTAGAATATAAGGTTACACAAGTATTAAATTAGTGGATTGATTATGCCTAATTGATACTTATATATATCTAAATATATCTAAAGCATTCCCTCCTTTAATAAGGCCTTAACGAATTGATGTTAGTCTAGCACGATTACCGCTCTAAATTCTACATTTAAAGCAAGCGCCATTTATTTATGAGTTACAATACCGTTTCAAATTGAAGCAGGCAATGCAGCAACATAGACCGTCGGAAATGGTTGCCATTTAACAAAAACTAAGGTTATGTAACTTTCAAACAAAGACGTCTCTGAAACCCACTACTAATAAATGTGTAACTAACCTGAGTATCAACTGAAACAGAGAATTAGGAAGCTCCAAAAGAGCATCGGAGAAGCGTCCAGCGATGAACATTGTTCGAAGATACCCTCTCTCACCTGCACCTCTTCTCCGGTCCTCTTCGCATCCATTGTCTTCTCTGGGCTGATCTGGGGCCATTTTCTTCGGTTTCACCCTCTACGAAATACAACTTAAATTTTTTGATATTTATGGCATAATCTCTTACCTCGACACCTTCGACACCTCGTGTTTAAACTACAGCTAATTACTTCTATAAGTTCCAAAACAGCCTGCGATTGGCTCATCGCTACCCCTACTCTTATGCATCTGTGCGTCCAGTACAGTTAGATGCCCGCCATTTGTATGGTATTTCATGCCTTATTAGAATATAAGGTTACACAAGTATTAAATTAGTGGATTGATTATGCCTAATTGATACTTATATATATCTAAATATATCTAAAGCATTCCCTCCTTTAATAAGGCCTTAACGAATTGATGTTGGTCTAGCATGATTACCGCTCTAAATTCTACATTTAAAGCAAGCGCCATTTATTTATGAGTTACAATACCGTCTACGAAATACAACTTAAATTTTTTGATATTTATGGCATAGATCTCTAACCTCGACACCTTCGACACCTCGTGTTTAAACTACAGCTAATTACTTCTATAAGTTCCAAAACAGCCTGCGATTGGCTCATCGCTACCCCTACTCTTATGCATCTGTGCGTCCAGTACAGTTAGATGCCCGCCATTTGTATGGTATTTCATGCCTTATTAGAATATAAGGTTACACAAGTATTAAATTAGTGGATTGATTATGCCTAATTGATACTTATATATATCTAAATATATCTAAAGCATTCCCTCCTTTAATAAGGCCTTAACGAATTGATGTTAGTCTAGCACGATTACCGCTCTAAATTCTACATTTAAAGCAAGCGCCATTTATTTATGAGTTACAATACCGTTTCAAATTGAAGCAGGCAATGCAGCAACATAGACCGTCGGAAATGGTTGCCATTTAACAAAAACTAAGGTTATGTAACTTTCAAACAAAGACGTCTCTGAAACCCACTACTAATAAATGTGTAACTAACCTGAGTATCAACTGAAACAGAGAATTAGGAAGCTCCAAAAGAGCATCGGAGAAGCGTCCAGCGATGAACATTGTTCGAAGATACCCTCTCTCACCTGCACCTCTTCTCCGGTCCTCTTCGCCTCCATTGTCTTCTCTGAGCTGATCTGGGTCCATTTTCTTCGATTTCACCCTCTACGAAATACAACTTAAATTTTTTGATATTTATGGCATAGATCTCTTACTTCGACACCTCGTATTTAAACTACAGCTAATTACGTCTATAAGTTCCAAAACAGCCTGCGATTGGCTCATCGCTACCCCTACTCTTATGCATCTGTGCGTCCAGTTCAGTTAGATGCCCGCCATTTGTATGGTATTTCATGCCTTATTAGAATATAAGGTTACACAAGTATTAAATTAGTGGATTGATTATGCCTAATTAATACTTATATATATCTAAATATATCTAAAGCATTCCCTCCTTAAATAAGACCTTAACGAATTGATGTTAGTCTAGCACGATTACCGCTCTAAATTCTACATTTAAAGCAAGCGCCATTTATTTATGAGTTACAATACCGTCTACGAAATACAACTTAAATTTTTTCATATTTATGGCATAGATCTCTAACCTCGACACCTTCGACACCTCGTATTTAAACTACAGCTAATTACTTGTATAAGTTCCAAAATAGCCTGCGATTGGCTCATCGCTATCCCTATTCTTATGCATCTGTGTGTCCAGTACAGTTAGATGCCCGCCATTTGTATGGTATTTCACGCCTTATTAGAATATAAGGTTACACAAGTATTAAATTAGTGGATTGATTATGCCTAATTGATACTTATATATATCTAAATATATGTAAAGCATTCCCTCCTTTAATAAGGTCTTAACGAATTGATGTTAGTCTAGCACGATTACCGCTCTAAATTCTACATTTAAAGCAAGCGCCATTTATTTATGAGTTACAACACCGTTTCAAATTGAAGCAGGCAATGCAGCAACATAGACCGTCGGAAATGGTTGCCATTTAACAAAAACTAAGGTTATGTAACTTTCAAACAAAGACCTCTCTGAAACCCACTACTAATAAATGTGTAACTAACCTGAGTATCAACTGAAACAGAGAATTAGGAAGCTCCAAAAGAGCATCGGAGAAGCGTCCAGCAATGAACATTGTTCGAAGATACCCTCTCTCACCTGCACCTCTTCTCCGGTCCTCTTCGCATCCATTGTCTTCTCTGGGCTGATCTGGGACCATTTTCTTCGGTTTCACCCTCTACGAAATACAACTTAAATTTTTTGATATTTATGGCATAATCTCTTACCGCGACACCTTCGACGCCTGGTATTTAAACTACAGCTAATTACTTCTATAAGTTCCAAAACAGCCTGCGATTGGCTCATCGCTACCCGTATTCTTATGCATCTGTGCGTCCAGTACAGTTAGATGCCCGCCATTTGTATGGTATTTCATGCCTTATTACAATATAAGGTTACACAAGTATTAAATTAGTGGATTGATTATGCCTAATTGATACTTATATATATCTAAATATATCTAAAGCATTCCCTCCTTTAATAAGGCCTTAACGAATTGATGTTAGTCTAGCATGATTACCGCTCTAAATTCTACATTTAAAGCAAGCGCCATTTATTTATGAGTTACAATACCGTTTCAAATTGAAGCAGGCAATGCAGCAACATAGACCGTCGGAAATGGTTGCCATTTAACAAAAACTAAGGTTATGTAACTTTCAAACAAAGACGTCTCTGAAACCCACTACTAATAAATGTGTAACTAACCTGAGTATCAACTGAAACAGAGAATTAGGAAGCTCCAAAAGAGCATCGGAGAAGCGTCCAGCGATGAACATTGTTCGAAGATACCCTCTCTCACCTGCACCTCTTCTCCGGTCCTCTTCGCATCCTTTGCTTCTCTGGGCTGATCTGGGTCCATTTTCTTCGGTTTCACCCTCTACGAAATACAACTTAAATTTTTTGATATTTATGGCATAATCTCTTACCTCGACACCTTCGACACCTGGTATTTAAACTACAGCTAATTACTTCTATAAGTTCCAAAACAGCCTGCGATTGGCTCATCGCTACCCGTATTCTTATGCATCTGTGCGTCCAGTACAGTTAGATGCCCGCCATTTGTATGGTATTTCATGCCTTATTAGAATATAAGGTTACACAAGTATTAAATTAGTGGATTGATTATGCCTAATTGATACTTATATATATCTAAATATATCTAAAGCATTCCCTCCTTTAATAAGGCCTTAACGAATTGATGTTGGTCTAGCATGATTACCGCTCTAAATTCTACATTTAAAGCAAGCGCCATTTATTTATGAGTTACAATACCGTCTACGAAATACAACTTAAATTTTTTGATATTTATGGCATAGATCTCTAACCTCGACACCTTCGACACCTCGTGTTTAAACTACAGCTAATTACTTCTATAAGTTCCAAAACAGCCTGCGATTGGCTCATCGCTACCCCTACTCTTATGCATCTGTGCGTCCAGTACAGTTAGATGCCCGCCATTTGTATGGTATTTCATGCCTTATTAGAATATAAGGTTACACAAGTATTAAATTAGTGGATTGATTATGCCTAATTGATACTTATATATATCTAAATATTGCAATGACCCTGTACGTATAATATTTGTATGTTTATAATTAATGTGATAAATAAAAAGAGTCACCACACAATATTTAATTTAATTCTACCACTTGCTAAATCAAACTAACTGATTAATTAATTTCGTTGGGTACGCCAAAATTGAGAATTACTCTTATGGTAGTTTGCCCTTTTTCTAATCCATTCATCTGATTTCCTAACTTCGCTAGCTCAATTTTAAATAGAGACATGAAATTAAAAACTCAAAATCTCGGGTGTTGGGTTCCTGACTTTCCAAGTTAAAATTCTACGGTACGCCTCTGAAAAGTAGGCAGATTGACCTGAAATGTAGGCATAATGTGCCGTTTGTACGTCAAATCTATCACAACAAGTTCTAATTATTTTCAGCTCGCGTGTGAAATTGATTTATCAACAATTAAATGAACAAATTTTGATGGTAAGATTTTGAATAATTGCCTTCAAGCGGCTTCTAGGCAATCTTTTGTTTTTCCAGATCGTTAGCTATTGGTGACCCCCTTTTGATGGTGAATCTGGCTGTAATCTTGCTCCCCGGGCTGCTCGTGATGCTGGATTATGTTCTGGCCTGATGTGTGGAGCTGCCGGAAGAATCCTGACACCCTATGCCTTCCCACGATGCTGCAAATTGATGCTGCGGGAAATCGCCTCCAAGCCGTGCCTGCCGTCGTCGCCTCGGAACGCCAAAAACTCAAATACCTGGAATCTCTTGCCTCCAATTGTGCTGATACACTCGAATTCGCTGATTACGATGGTGCTATTTATTTTTTTATACATTTATGCTTTCTATGAAATTTTGGTAATTAAAGATAGAGCAAAAACCAAGCACTTTCACCAATTTATTTAGAACAATTGCTATCTCTTTGTCGTAATTGACAAAACACTGTCTACAGATTTGAATTGTAGGAAATCAACCAGGTACAAAAACATAACTTATAATCTAATTTAACAAAATTTTATCAGTTAATTACAATCTCTTACGTATACTAGAATTATTGTCTTTTGGAATTGTTTATTTCTCAACGTTTTTTTATGCGCCACTCACTTGATTTTTTTACCACACTTAAATGCCCATTGTTTATCACTACACTGACTAGTTTTTTAATCCACCAACATTGTCTAATTTCTTGCTTATTTGAATTCCATCTAATTTATTGCTATTTCAATCTCTTCAAATCCCCAAGTCTTGTATTTTCATGTAATAAATGACTTGCCTGGCTTTTCTATGTTCTTTGCCTTATTCTTCTAGTCATTCTTGTTCTCACCTTTATTAAAAATGTTCATTTGCTACCCATTCTCTAATGACTTTACTTTCTACGCTTCCATTTTTAAGCTGTGTCTAACTTGAACTTTTTGTGCCAGTTCCCAATTAATTTAGATTCGGCTTTTAGTTTGTGCAAATCTATTATATTACGATTAAAATTATATTGCTAAACCCAATACACGGAATTTCTTCCATATTTCTGTGCCCATTCAAATATGATCAATGTCATTGGCGAATTATACCAGCGTTATTATGATTTGGCAATTTATGTGAATTTTCTCAGATGCTTGCATTATTACAACTCTGTGCTTTAATGATTTAAATTGGCTATTTGCTTGTACTGCAATCAGAGCCGATTTGAGGGCTAAATACCATCGCATGAAATTCCCCCTAATTTTTGTTAATTAAAATCACTACGCATGTTTTCTTTTTAATATCATTAGTAGATTGTAATGCGTTGTTATTTTAATTCACACAAAATTATTCATTGTTTTTTTTTTCGAACTGTTATCATTAATCAGTCTCATTTGATATTTGATGCTTTACTATCCTACCTTAAATTACTAAAATGCCTAACCTATCTCCTATTCTAACTAAACTATTGTGTGTGGTACAACATTGGTCCTATAACTAATCTATTCTAAATTATATTTTCCAAATATGGGTGTATCGCCGAGATATGAAAACGACCCCTTACTCTATTATCTGTTTCATTGATAAGTTCGTATGTATTTTCATTGCTTAGAATTTTATGTACCCTGTAAGGTCCTTCATAGGCGTTTAAAATTTTCGCACAGATCTTCTCTCTGCGATCAGCTACCTTGATCTTTTTTATTATGACTCGATCCCCAATTTTAAACTTCATTCGCTTCTTAATTTTGCGATTTATCTTCTCTTCGTAACGGTCCTGAGTTTTCTTAACTCGTTCTCTTACTTGTTCTAAAAGTTCGTTTATTCCTGTTGCATCTTCTTCTGGCCTCCATGGTCTCGCAGGTATTATGCTTTTGCATAGGGTTACCGGACTTATCTCCGTTGCAATATTTGGTACGTTGTTCACGAAGTCTTCCACCTTTGGCAGGTACTGAACCCATCTATTATGGTGCTCATGAGTCATGATTTTTAGGTATTTTATCACTTCTTTGATGTACCTCTCTGCGATATTCGATTGCGGATGTCGTATGCTACAAAAGTAAGTTTTAATCCCCTTATGTTCCAAATTGTTGATTAATCTTGCGTTCTTGAAATAACTTGCATTATCTGCTAGCACTTTCCTCGGAGTTCCCACTTCTTGTTGATATTTTTCTATAGACTTGATAACGTGTTCGGTGTTACTGTATTTGGCTGGATAAAGTTTTATGTACTTTGAGAATGCGTCAACCATTATTAAGATGTGTCTGTATCCAAATTGTCCCGGTACTAAGTTTCCCAAATAATCTATTGCAATTAATTCCAAAGGTTCGTTGACTCTAATACTTTTTATTATGTTCTGATTTGTATGGTTCTTTTCTTTGGCTAACTGGCATATTTGACAGCAATTTGTAAAATGTTTGATGAATTTTAAATCGTTTTTTGTGTAAAAACATTCGCGAAATATTAGCCAAGTCTTCCTTCCTCCACAATGTCCAAAAGTTAAATGAATTTCCCTGACAATGTCGACTACATCGTTTCTGCATAAGACTATTAGCTCTTTACCACCCAATACCTTTATCAATAAACCTTGCACAATTTTGAAACCTTTATATTCTTGGTTCGGACTGTCCTGTACCAAATTTCTAATCTGCTGAAGTTCCAAATTATCTTGTTTAGTTAACAGCTCTTCTTTTGAAAATCTTCCGTGCTGATAAATCTTCTCTATCCCTATAATCAGTTGTTTTTGCTTTCTACTATTCGCTGCATCCTTCCTACTCAGGAAATCAGCTACGACATTCATGTTTCCTGGCCTATGCCTGATCTCAAAGTCATACTGTTGTAAGTACAACGCCCACCTGTATAATCTATCATTATTGAATGTTTTGTTCTTCATAAAAGAAATTGCTGTATTGTCGGTTTCGATATAAAATTTGTTTCCGGTTAAATATAATTTTAGTTTGTTGATTGCAAAGATAATGGCCAACATCTCCTTTTCAGCAATTGTGTATCTCGTCTCATACCCTTTGAGTATCCGTGAAATAAAACAAATCGGGACTTCTACTCCTTCTTGGACCTGTATAAGTTCTGCTGCTACTGCCATGTCCGATGCGTCCGTCCTTAGTATGAAGCTTTCTTTGAAATTTGGATATTTAAGTAGCAATCCCTCATGGAATTTTTGTTTTAAATTGTTAAACGCCTTCTCTCTTTCTTCAGTCCACACCCATTTCGTTTTCTTCCTCAGTAATTCAACCAAAGGCAAAGTTAAGTCAGAATAATTTGCTATAAACTTCTTATAATAATTTAACAGCCCAAGTAAGCCTCTTAACGTTTTTAAATTTTTCGGACGGGGCAAATTCTTTATTTCTTCTATTCTTTCTGTACTTATTGTGACCCCTTTGTTGCTAATTTCATAGCCTAAATACGCTACATTCGTTTTCATGAATTGGCACTTGGCCAAATTTAATTTCAAACCGTTTTTGTCTAAAGTACTTATAACTAATTTTAAATGCTCCAAATGTTGTTCCACATCTTCTGAAAATATTAAAATGTCGTCTATGTAATGCACGCAAAAGCTGTTGAATTTATTTAATATTTGTTGCATAGCTCTCACTAAAGCTGCGCACGATGTCGTCAAACCAAACGGGACCACTTTGAATTGAAAAATTTCCCCCTCTATGCAGAATCCGGTGTATTTTCTAGAGTCCTCATGTAGCGGTATCAACCAGAATGAATTTTTCAAGTCCAATTTCGATAGAACTTTCTTGTCCCAAATCTGACTCAATAAAACGTCAATCGTCTGCGGACTTTCATATTGGGGTTTTGTAATCTGATTAATTTTACGTGCATCGAGACATAATCTAAGACTACCGTCGCTTTTTTTACTACCACCATTGGGTTAACGAAGTTTGTTTTAGAGCGTTCTATTACCCCCTCGTCTAACATTTGTTGTATTTCGTGTCTTACCTTCTCGCGTTGTGCAAATGGTATAGGATATGATTTGGACTTAAAACCTTGTGATTCGTCGACATACAATTTGTGGCAATATTTCTTCGCTTGTCCGGTCTTCTGGTTTAATATTTCTTCATTTTGCTCGATTATTTCCATGATCCTATCTTTATATTGTATAAAATTCCTTCCTATCTGATTATCATCCAGTATTCTTTCCCCTATCGCATAATTATTTATAATAATAACTTCGTCTCCGGCTTTCTTAGCTCGGCAACAATTCATATTATCGTCTCCCGCCGTTATCTCAGCTGGGCAACAATTTCTTAGCTCGTGATCCTCAATAGACCAAGGCTTTATAATATCATCAATCTGGATGCTCTTTAGCATTCCATCAATTTTTATCCCTACTTTCTGAATGATATCTACACCTATTACAAACTGTACGTTCAAAGCTGCTACAATATAAAATCGGACATCAAATTCTTTTCCATTTATGCATATCTTTATTGCAAATACCCTATTCGTTGTTGAAATTTTTCTTCTTGTTGCGGACAAAAGGTCGATCTTGTTAACTTTTATAATGTTGCTTCTTAAATTATTCATATGAGTATTTATCACTTCCTCCTGTACTAAGGAAACCATTGCACCACTGTCAATCAACGCATAATATTGTTGGTCTAAAATTTGCAATTTTATAAATGGTAAACACGAGTTTGTTGCATATTCTTCGTTCTCCTCTAGTAAATATTCCCCCGTTCTGTCCCATGTGATAGCAAAATTCGCAACATACTTAAAACTATTATTACTAACTATATTTACAAAAATTGGGTTTTTTTTTTACCCCCCGAAGGCTCTTCGTGCACCTCGGCTATCTCTATTCGGTTCAAATTTTCTGCATTGTCTCTATCTGTGTTTCGCTCGGTAAATAATGTGTTGACGTACTGTCTGTCAGTATTTGGTGCTTGCTCCATCTCTTGACATCTCTTCTTATTACGTTCGGCAATAAGCTGGTCATAGTTCTTTCTATCTTCCCCCGTTCTGAAATTATTCCTGTTCTGGTTACCCCAATTATTATTGTAATATCCCCTATTTTGATTGTATGGTCTATTAAAGTTTCCCATGTTTCTTCTGTCTTGTTGATTATATTGATTATTATTATTAAAATTGTTATTTGGCCGAAATTTATTTTCTGAAGTGTTATCCAATTTTCTTTTATAACTTGAATTTTGATGAATTGCTGTCCTTGTTTCTTCTCTCTCATTGTAAACTGCCATGTCATAATTTCGCACAATTTCCAACAAATCGCGCAACGTCTTGACGTTTTGGACTGCCACCGCTCTGGTTATTTCAGCCTCAAGGTGTCGTGACAGGTGTTGTACTATTTCCTCTTCTGCCAACTTCGGAGTTAGGTATTGTGCCTTGTTGAAACGGTGCATTATGTACATTTCGCGAGATCCTCCTTTATCGATGTACTTGCCCGATGTTAGTTCCGTCCTTACTTGAGCTTGATGGGAATTGCTCCAGTATTGTTCCACGAAGAGTGCCCGAAATTCATCATACGTTGCATATTTGGATTTTATGATGCTATGCCAGACTTCAGCATTTCCCTTTAATGCCATATTGATTACCTGTAGCCGTCTGCATTCAGTTGTTATTGTTCTAATGATATCGTCCAGTTTACTTAGGAAAATCACCGGGAGCTCCCCGTATCTCCCCTCGAACTTCGGGATAAATTTTGTGCTGAAGCTAGAAGGTGCCGCACTAACCGGGTATTCTTGCATATGTTCTAATTTTTCATTAATCCCTTGTAACTCCCTTGTAAGTCGGTTGTCTATTATAGTAATCTTTGTTGCATTTTGCTTCCTTTCCTCGCCTGCTTTCTTGAATTTTTCTTCTGCACTTGTTTTTAACCTGTCTAGCTTCTGGTCTGTTTCATCCTGTTGTTGAACCAGCCTTTCCTGTGTTGTTATTTGTAATGCTAAAATTTTATCTTCAATTTCTTCATCCTTTCTTTTCAGGCTTTCATCAACCCTCTGCATGACTTCTTGTTGTATTTCCGCCTTCATCGTTTCTTTGAAATCCTCGAGTTTCTTTTCTAACCCGTCTATTTTTGCTTGTACTTCTTCTTTATTCTTTTCCAATTTTTTTTTTTACCGCTTTGACCAGGATCTCTGCATGTTGTTCTGCCCTATTCTCTCTTTCCGCTGCCTCTTGTTCCAATTTCTGCACCGTTCTTTCGGCATCTTGTTTGAGCTCTTGTATTTTGTCGGTGAGTATTTGTTGTAATTTTTCGTCCCTTTCCTCTGCTTCCTTCCTCATTTTGTATTATAGCTTCCATAATCCCACTTAATTCCTGTGTTTGTTTTGACGTTTGCGGCTGTTGTGTTTCGGGCTGATCACCCTGTGTTTGTTGTTCGGTCGGTGGCTCTTGTGCCTCCGTAACCTCTTCGGCTTGCTGTTCTTTCCCTTCACTTTTCTTTTGCTGTCTTCGAGTCATCATGTGTTCGATTTTTCGTTGATACGTGATACAGATAGAATTTGAGTGCTCACACCCACAGACAAAACACCCACACAAATAAAGCTTTTCAAAATTTTAAATCTTAATAACTTCCACCTACCTATTGTCTGTCAATTTATTTAATTACTTTAATTCCTTAACAGCATTGAGCGCCTAGTGAATTTATAAAAAGCCCATGAATTAGGCGACCATTTAATTTTGTAATAGCCCAATACGTGGTTTATTTTTAGTTTTTACAAGCCTACACGTTATATTAATTTTCAATTTTTCTTTGCCGCAGCGTTGGGCGCCATTTAACTATGCAATGACCCTGTACGTATAATATTTGTATGTTTATAATTAATGTGATAAATAAAAAGAGTCACCACACAATATTTAATTTAATTCTACCACTTGCTAAATCAAACTAACTGATTAATTAATTTCGTTGGGTACGCCAAAATTGAGAATTACTCTTATGGTAGTTTGCCCTTTTTCTAATCCATTCATCTGATTTCCTAACTTCGCTAGCTCAATTTTAAATAGAGACATGAAATTAAAACTCAAAATCTCGGGTGTTGGGTTCCTGACTTTCCTAGTTAAAATTCTACGGTACGCCTCTGAAAAGTAGGCAGATTGACCTGAAATGTAGGCGTAATGTGCCGTTTGTACGTCAAATCTATCACAACAAGTTCTAATTATTTTCAGCTCGCGTGTGAAATTGATTTATCAACAATTAAATGAACAAATTTTGATGGTAAGATTTTGAATAATTGCCTTCAAGCGGCTTCTAGGCAATCTTTTGTTTTTCCAGATCGTTAGCTATTGGTGCATTCTTAAAAAGGACGCCGTATTCGCATTTGTTTCTTGGTGCCTCCAATTGACGATTTTAATTGAAAATCCTGGGAAAATACCTCGCCATCCACGGGAACTGTTACGATTTTCGTGTTCTCCAGGTCGTAATTAATGTATGCCCAAATTTTCACACCGATCGGGCAGATCAAAATTGGACAATTCACTAACCTCACTTTCGTAGATTCGGGACCCCCTTTTGATGGTGAATCTGGCTGTAATCTTGCTCCCCGGGCTGCTCGTGATGCTGGATTATGTTCTGGCCTGATGTGTGGAGCTGCCGAAAGAATCCTGACACCCTATGCCTTCCCACGATGCTGCAGATTGATGCTGCGGGAAATCGCCTCCAAGCCGTGGCTGCCGTCGTCGCCTCGGAACGCCAAAAACTCAAATACCTGGAATCTCTTGCCTCCAATTGTGCTGATACACTCGAATTCGCTGATTACGATGGTGCTATTTATTTTTTTATACATTTATGCTTTCTATGAAATTTTAGTAATTAAAGATAGAGCAAAAACCAAGCACTTTCATCAATTTATTTAGAACAATTGCTATCTCTTGTCGTAATTGACAAAACACTGTCTACAGATTTGAATTGTAGGAAATCAACCAGGTACAAAAACATAACTTATAATCTAATTTAACAAAATTTTATTAGTTAATTACAATCTCTTATGTACTAGAATTATTGTCTTTTGGAATTGTTTATTTCTCAACGTTTTTTTATGCGCCACTCACTTGATTTTTTTACCACACTTAAATGCCCATTGTTTATCACTACACTGACTAGTTTTTTAATCCACCAACATCGTCTAATTTCTTGCTTATTTGAATTCCATCTAATTTCTTGCTATTTCAATCTCTTCAAATCCCCAAGTCTTGTATTTTCATGTAATAAATGACTTGCCTGGCTTTTCTATGTTCTTTGCCTTATTCTTCTAGTCATTCTTGTTCTCACCTTTATTAAAAATGTTCATTTGCTACCCATTCTCTAATGATTTTACTTTCTACGCTTCCATTTTTAAGCTGTGTCTAACTTGAACTTTTTGTGCCAGTTCTTAATTAATTTAGATTCGGCTTTTAGTTTGTGCAAATCTATTATATTACGATTAAAATTATATTGCTAAACCCAATACACGGAATTTGAGCTTCCATATTTCTGTGCCCATTCAAAAATAATCAATGTCATTGGCGAATTATACCAGTGTTATTATGATTTGGCAATTTATGTGAATTTTCTCAGATGCTTGCATTATTACAACTCTGTGCTTTAATGATTTAATTTGCTATTTGCTTGTACTGCAATCAGAGTCGATTTGAGGGCTAAATACCATCGCAATACATCTAAAGTAGGCAATTTTGTTATCAGCTAAGTGTGAGGTGTATAAGAGCTTCAGACAAAAATGTTTCATACATAGCACCAACGCTGTTTAAAATATACCTACTTAAATGAAGGAATGTAGGAAATATAACAGTATGGGAAGAAACACATTTCTCTCTAAGTTTTGCCATAGATGAAGTTATATTTGCTTAAGATGAGGACGATATTCTACGACGAATAACTTAACTGGGAATTGGAGTACACCAAGTTACCGGTAGTTTTACAAGGCGGTTAACCATGGAAGATAGCTCTAATATAAAAGCAATGAAAATGCCGACTGGGCCTCTGAGTGAAATTGCAAGAATTATTCAGTGACTTAAATATTTAGGGTTTTTATATACCGTAAACCGAGGTTACTTTGAACCGGGGCGGAACATTGAACAAAATGAGAAATTTGTTTTAAGGCGGAATATCTTTTTGAAAAACATGCTAAGGAGTTTGGCAGTCGTGCAGGGTTTATTCGAAGGTATTTAAAAACTAACGGGTGTTCATAAACAGTCGTCGTCCCAGTAGGTTTTGACTTCAGAAACGTATGTCTATTAAAATTGAGAAAAAATGCGCTATGACAGTACTCAATGACGTTTCATTGTGTTGCACGAATTAATCAAAGATATAACATTTATGTTTTTTAAGGCAACTGGGATGACGACTGTTTATGAACACCCGATAGATTGGCAACATTGGTTTAGTAACTTATGGTTATGTTGGCGCTTCTGGCTCATTGTTATCATAACTTAAAATTGGACAGTTTTAGCAAATGTGCAAACTTATATAGCCCGAAAGGTAAATTTTAATAGCTATGCCACACAGCTTTGTATATAAGGTCATTAATGTGTTTTTGAGCGTCCTGTTTAGTGAAATTTTCGTAGAGCAATAATTTTTTTTTAATATGCACTTTTATTTATTCGGTTCATTTTCCGTCTCTCTCGGGGCAACTTTGAATGACCATTCAAAGTAACCCCAACCGATCAAACTAATATTTTCACTGGATCTTTTGTAGAAATATGGTTCGTTCATATAAAAGGAAGCCGGAGTAGGAATTATGGAAATTATAAACCAGAGACACTTGATTTAGCTGTAAATTTGATAAAATCAAAGGTTAACGTTCCGAGAAGCAAAAGAACGATTCAAGGTTTCTGTAGGAACGCCTATACAATAAATGTAAAGAAAAACACCCTAACAACGTAGGACGACCAAAGGCACTAACTGATGCTGAGGAATTTAGTATTGTGAAGAACGCTCAAGTTTTGTCTTCTTGGGGATTTCCCCTTGACGATGTTGACATTCGAAAATTAGTTCAAGTACATTTTTTTCTATAATAATTTTCAAGGTCACCTTTCTAGGGGATAAGTTGCATTCCTGCAGGGTCCCTAGTTTTAATAATGTTGGTACATAGATTTTTAGTTCTTTTCTTCCACTAAAAAAATTATTGTCATTTTGACAGATATCTCATAATTTAATATCGCTTGCTTCATTTTTGCAGTTAAAATATTTCTTGGTTTTCTTTTTTTATCCGATTTTATTGATGATGATGATGATTCCATGTTAAAAAAAGAAATTTGTCAAGAGTTCATATTAAGAAACTTAGACATTCAAAATTGACACATAACCATAATTTTTAAAAAGTTCTACCAACACGAGGTATAAAAATTTCCTAGCGTTTTAATCACGTATCTACCAACATTGTAACACTTTGACAGTTATAGAAAAAAAACATACTTTAACTATTATTTGTTAAAAACAGGAAAAATAGTTACGGAATTTAAAAATAATTACCCGTCAAAAGACTGGAAGCTGAGCTTTTTAAACGGCACAAAAATGAAATAACCTTACACACCTGTCAAAATATAAAAAAATAGGGCTGCTGTGTCAGCCAAAATAATCGAGGATTACTTTAAAAACCTAAATGTCACCCTCGAAGGAATACCAGCCGAAAATATATTTAATTTTGACGAGACAAATCTCTCAGATAACCCAAGGGCGAAGAAGTGCATTTTTAAGAGGGGGGTTAAGTATCCAGAGAGGGTTAGAGACTTTTCGAAAACTGCAATTTCTATAATGTTTTGTGGCAGTGATGCAAGTAATATGCTACCAGCATACGTAATATATAAATCCGAACATTTGTGGACAACTTGGTGTGAAGGTGGGCCACCAGGTACGCGCTTTGGAAGAACTAAAAGCGGGTGGTTTGACGCATTTGCTTTCCAAGATTGGTTTGAAACCATAGTAATTCCAGCAGCTAAGATATTACCTGGTAACCAGGTGGTGCTGGGTGATAATTTGTCAAGCCACTTTAATGATCGAGTCTTAAGTCTTTGCAAAGAAAACGATATTTTGTTTTGCTGCTTGCCTCCCAACTCTACACATTTGTGCCAACCTTTAAATGTGTGCTTTTATGCACCTCTGAAACGATACTGGTGGACTATTTTGGACACTTGGAAATTGAGTTTAAAAAAGAAATCTCAACTTTTATCAAAAGAAGAATTTCCACGTTTATTAAAAAATCTGTACCAGAAACTCTACCCAGAAGGTAAGGAGGAATCAAGAAATATGTCCTCTGGCTTTGAAAAATGTGGGATATATCCATTTAACCCTATTAAAAGAAACACCTGACGAGGAAGAAATCGAGACAAACGTTTCTACTGCTGTCATTGACATTTTAAAAGATTTACGTGGTGTCAGTGAACAAGAGTCTAGGAAAAAGAAAAAGAAGATTAACGTGCCTGCAGGCCAAAGCATTAGCATTGATGATATAAGAGCAGAAGAAGAAGCTGCTACTGTCACACTGCCAGAAAGTGACAGTGATGTAATGTATGAACAGGAAACAGATGATGAAGAAGTAGAAGAAAATGAAACTGTTGCAAATGAAACAGCAAATGAAATTATACCTGTAGTAGTCAAATTTCAAGTCAAGAATTTGGCGAAATATTTTATTGGACAAATAATTTCCATTGATGAACTTACTACTGAAAATTTGGTGGAGGTGAAGTTCGTAAGATCTTGCAGGAAAGTCAATAATAAGTTCGTGTGGCCTCAGGTTCTAGACCAGGGGGTAATACCTGTAAATGAGTTAATGAAAGAACTCATTGCTCCAATTATAGATAGAAGAGATGCTTTGCTGTTCAAGCCTATTGAAATTAAACAGTATTTGAAATATTTGCAATAAGTGCAATAACCCTACGGCGCCTTTTATCAAAGTAAAACACCAAATATACTTAAATAATACTTATTACTTGTAAGAGAATGTTATTTTTAGTTTTTGTAACAGAATTTAATTTTTGGCTAAAAAAGGCATTGTTTATAATTTTTAAACGTTTGTATTTTGTATTTCTGTTGTGGGCCCATGTCCCCCCATAATGTATCACTCAAATTTGGGGAAACAGAAAGTGTTGTGAAAATATTGCTGGTTAAAGGCAAAAATCGTTCAAAGTAACCCCGGTTTACGGTACCTAGTATGATGTATAGGCGGAGTTAATATATCTTTATATCTGAGGGTCAGATTATGTACATCAGTACGGAAAGTTAACCTTTCATATAGATATGAAGGATATTTATTCAATGAAATTCTGATAAAGGCAACACGAATGTAAAACACGCCTATGCGACATACTTAACCAATTTAAAGTTAGAAATTTTGTTGTTAAATTTTCACGTTTTTAGATTCTAAAAATAAGACGTACACATGAATTTTGGAAGCTTCTGAATCCTCTTAACATCCATGGAAGTAAGATAGCGACCATAAACTGCATCACAGTAGTTCATTCTAGACAGGACCAGAGAGTTACAGAGTTGGATCTTAATTTTCTGATTCAACAGGTGTCGATTATGATTGTAAGGGAAGATACACTTAATTTTCTGATTCAACAGGTGTCGATTATGATTGTAAGGGAAGATACACGGTCGGCCTTACCTTTTGGCGAAAGTTGTACTTGATATTTTGCCGACTGGTAACTATCGGCCTAATGGGCTAACTAGTCGCGAGGGTCGGGGTTCCAACTATGCTGAAAAGAAATACCAAACGAAATACGAAGAGAGTGGGCGCCAGGTCCTCGACTCAGATCTAATCCTTGTACCGGACCGTTCACAAGGTCGGAGATAAAAAACCAGCAAGTTAAACAAAATAGCAACGACCAATAAAAAATATCACAGCTTTATTCAATTTGGTACTATAGTGCGTCACATACAAAATCAACCACAAAATCAAACAAGACCAAACAATATAGCAATAAACAAATATCCATATACAAATCGATATACCAACAATAAACACATTAAAAAATAGTCAAAGGTACTGCATCAATAAATTTAAAAAAAAAACATAAATATGTTAGTCGAGGGCTAAAACAATAAACTTCAAATGTAAAACTATCGTAAATATTCAAACGAGTTGCTAACCAAAGTAGCAGCACCGGCACAATAATTCGTCCGCATCCTGTGAAGCAGGGTTGTGACGAAGCTAGAGCTATGCAAGCGAAAGGCTAACTAATACCCCGTATGTTAGCTTATAATTTTAATGTAAACGACAAAATTTCAAAGGCTCGAAGCCCGCTGTTACGGATTGTATGATCATACAGGCGTGGCGGTTTTCTGTTTTAAACGCATCAGGTTATTATATGATTGAACAAAGCAATGGCTTGAAATTATGCTCCTCACAAAAGCTAGACTTATAAATCGCCGATAATCAAATTGCGAAAAATCCAAAATATTGAGCATAAGGCTACCGTGAGCGGTTCTTTAGACACGACCAACACCCTAATAATGACATTTGACAGATTAACCACTGCAAAGAAGCTAGTGAGAAAGCAGTGACGAAGTTGCATAAAATTACAATTAATCTGTGTTCTAGGTAAGCTAATCTATCCTAGGAATAATTAACGGCACAACTGAATGTTTTGTTACGTTACAGGGCACAGAGCAAAAAAGGCTTCCAACACAAATTTACTACTAACTAACGGTAAGCAAACCTAAATGTAACAAGCCATTCGATAACACAAAAAATATCTACGATCTAATATCACGAGCATGGCTAATACAGCTACCATGAAACATAGTCCCCTACTCTGAAATTACCCGAAGTGCAATACGAATCAATAAAATAAGCCCAAATGCAATATACACAATAAATTTCAATTCGACCTACATTTCTCAAATACAAATTTACACAAATAATCCTACAATATGCATGCTATACGAAATGCCTATAATTAGCAAGAGCAGTTTAATACGCTAAATTCAGATATACACACCTCAGTAAAAGTCATACGAATCACCACATGCTGTTTTTCCAGGGTCGAGCGCAAATCAACAGCAAGCTCGGAAGCATCTGGTGCGCCAAGGAGCCGACTTCCGACAGCATTGCGAGCGTCGCAGGGAGGGTGGCGAACAGACGATGCCAGTACCAATTACACAAAGCACCAAATACGGTAAGCGAACCAAATCCATATTACAAACATTTTCCTGGGTGGATCCAAAACTCAGTAGCAAATGCAAATCCATATTGCGATCCCAAATTAATGGCTAAACATACAAATTTTCCCAAATAGATTACGGCGTTCAAAAGAGGGAAACGTAGGCAAACACCATGTACGAACCTTAAGATGTTGTGCAGCCAACTCGTTAAGCCAAGCGTGCGAAGTGTTGAACGTCCCAAGAAATCCGTCCTGTGACGAAACGAATGCCGGAGACATCAATACCAATCTCCGGAACATTCCAGCAGGGGACGCGGAGCCCTCTAAATCCTTCCAACTATGAAGATGGCTTCCAAAAGCCGCGAGACCAGCCCCCAGAGGAAGCGATTTCCAACTTACACAACGCAAGACTTGCCAGGAAATGGCCGAGAAATGCTCCAAACCAGCCCAATTCAGCTTATCAAAGTTCCCAAAAATTGGAAAGTTGGCCAATGTAAAAACTAAAGAATGCAGAGTGCTCTGAACTGATAACAGCAGTGTAGCATTAAGTTTGAAATTAAAGGTAGATGTTAACAAAGTTGCCTATCCAAAGTAAAGTATTGTATCATTTAGGAAAATAAAGCAAATAACCAAATCTGACTAATTTATTTCAATCAATAAATAGGAAAATGTCAAAATGAGCGTAACATGATATGTGGTTTTGATAGAAATGTACGATTTGGTATGCAATCGCTTACATGTTGACTAAACCTCAGGGCATGGTCAAATACTAGACCTAAGCTCTTGACAGTTTCTTGCAACGACAGTGATACATGGCCAATCCTAATATTTGCAGATTCAATAATAGTGCGCCTGCCAGATTTCATACCAAACACATTTGCAACTGATATTAATTAGGTTGAACTAATGATTAGCTAGAGTTTTAAGAGAAGAATAATATAACTGGATGTCGCGTCGTCGGCGTGGAAGTGCACTTTGCAGGATTGCAAGTAATAAAACTAAAAGTATATATAGTGAATAAAATAGGACCCAGTATTGTACCTTGAGGAACGAATTTATTAATAAAATAAAACGAATATATAGAGCATGTAATCTAACATACGGACTAAAGTGCGGACTGTATTTTCTCAAACATAATCAATCTTTTTAAAATTTTGCATACTAGTACTTAAGAACATTTCCAAGAACTTTTGCCACATCTTTAATAATTATAGTACTTTATATGAAACCGAAAATGTTATTGTTGACTTATCAAGGAGCACTTGATATCAACTGAATTGAAATTATGGGCAAAATAAGTTTCAGGGTAAGCAGGAATGGATTCTCAATTATGAAACTACAATTTAAACATTTTTGAGTCATCATACACATGTTAAACTCAATCGGGAAACACGCTGTATATCGACAAACACATATAATAGTTTCTTAGATCATTGCATTAACATTCTATACAATCCGATGAAGAAGTCATCCAGATAGGTTATGTCGTTCTCGAGTTATCATATTTCCATTAATCTGATATGACATATTCGACTACATTAATTTATCCACTTTTTTACCGTTTAAGCGTTTGATAACTTACAAAAGCCATATCGATCCATGAAATTGTTCATATAAATTTGGGTTGGTTACGATTAATTGAGAGGTTGTGACAAAAATTGTAAGTTTGTAAAAATAGTCACAGTCGAAAGCAATACATCATTCGGTTGGCTGCGCCGAATTAATAAATTCGTTTTATGTACGTGTATAATATTTATAAACACAATAGCTAAATCACGTGATAAAATTAACATCATAACGTTTATACCAATTTAAAGTACTACTAAATGTATGTCAAAACAATACTTGCAGAAAAAACATTTTATTTTTGTTCCAATTGTTGCATATTACTTTACAAGAATTCATAATTTAAAAAATTATGCTTTATGCCAACTTTTAAATTTAATGGTCGATTTAAATTTATGAAGATAATTAAACACGATGCTATTTATTCTTGTCATATGTCATATTTTTATTATTTCCGTATTGCTAAAATATTTTTTCCTTTAGATATAATTTTCGTTGGCGCCGCTACAATTTTAGATGTACTGTTTTGATCGTCAACATAAGCCTGTTTAATATTATTGAAGCAGCTTAACTAGAGGGCATTGCTTTTTTTATTAGAATTTTGTACTTAACGGTGCGTTGTACCGATGATTTACAGTCCGCCAAGTTTTAGTGCACTTCCCAAAATAAATGCATAAAGTGAGAAACTATAAATGCTATCTGGGTGGCCAAAATATTTTTGATGAGTGCGGAGTACTGTACGATATATATAGATATACAGCAGTTATTGAATTCCTGCAAAGAAAATTTAATTGTATTTATGTGTTCTGTAAATAGTGCATATCAAAGTTTACATAAATAAATCTTCAGGTAATTGTGTTTTCTAATAAAAAACAACCAGCACTTCTTATTGTCAAGAACATATGCAAGTAGTAATATTTGAGTTTAGACACACCTACAATATCAAATAGCCAAGAATGCGCCTTGCGCTTTACGATGAGTAGATTCTCATCTATGATGTTGAAGCAGCATCTCCCTTGTGGCTCCATATTCCATGTGGGAACTTGAAATTTATGAGTTTGAGGTATTCTTCACTACTACTCGGTAGTGTCCAACTGCAATAACCTACTTCCCATGCGGCTTCTACAAGCTTATTCGGAGTAATTTTAATAACAATAATTTAGGACTTTTACTGCTTAAAAGATATAGAATGTACATGGGTGGGCACCTATATAGTAAGCTGTTTACTGCAGTTAAGATTTTTGTAATCTATTTATAGTACTAGTATATGAACGGTATATTACTTTTACGGAAAAACGCAGTTGTTATCTGCAGTGTATTCATTAATTCTTAGATAAGTTTCAAATAAAAAATAAAATCCAAACTACTCGTACAAACAAATAATTTTCTGACAGTTACAAAAATAATTTAAGCATTAAATATGACTAAATGTTAAATTGACTCCTTTTGTTAAAAAATGTGAGATCTCAAAAATCATTACAATGAAAAAGCTCCATTTACGTGTCCGAGTGTAGCAATCTATAGATCATTTGTCAAGTACTAGATTAACATCATAATCAGTTTCGACAAGACAGAATAAAGCTTTATGAATTTGTTTCAAGGAAGCTTATATTTTAACAGCCCATTCTATTGCAAGAATTGTGTAAGTTACGTTTGTGCAATTTCTTTAGTTTTAAATATCGAAGGCGTATATTTTAGTATACATATTATATGATGTGCTGATGATGAAAGGACAACTTTATTTTTGTGTACAGCCCACGTTAGCTGCGATAAAAAAGGAGTAATGATTAGTCGACATTTATTCAACTACTTAATTTATCAGTAGTTTATCGAATTAAATATGCATATGTTGAAACTCTTGTTAAAATTATTATAGCAATACACTATTAGCACAATATTACTCTTGTATTAATACAAAACCATTCAATATGAATCAGGGTTTGGAAGTTAAATGTGGCTTCGTCAAAAACCAACAACTTGTTGGGTAACTCAAAACACTAAAATGAACGCAAACAAGTTAAAAGCAAATGGAAATTTACAGATAAATTCTACCTTATCTCATTATCCGTTTGCATCACTTTTGACACAATTTAACACTCACAAAGCTTTGCCCCCAAGACAAAAATGACTGCATATAGTTCGACGTTGCAAAATCTCAGCATAAAAAGGCCTTGTTCGTCTACTTGGAATCTTAATCTTTCGCTAGCTAACTGTTTGTTAGCCCAGGGATGGCAGCAACCTTCGTGCATCGCAGAGGCGCCCTAGCTATAAGCCGGGAGCAGAGAGGTACCTACAGGCGTCGCATTGGCAAGCTTCAGGGGGCTTGCAAGGCAGGGTAACCGTAAGAAAGGGAGCCCCAGACATCGAGCGAGTTGCTGGTGGGCCTATAAAGGCTTAAACATCCGTTGCCGAATCAGAATACTAAGGTCAGAAGTGCTTTTTCCTAGTAATGCAGTAAAATTTTCGGTGGGGTTCGGTGCGTGTACTTTGTTTACAAAGTGGCGTTGTTTACTTAAGGTAAATCACCTAGGCGAAGCATCAATAAGTTATAGTAGATGTAATTGTAAAAAATAATCCTATTAAATTTGTACTGCATCACATATGTTGAGGTTAAGTTACTATAATTTGACATTAAGAACATTCCCATAATTTTAGAAATCCCGTATAAAGTTATTCCATTAGTTAAATAGGCAGCGTAGAAATGGGCACATTCAGTGAAGCTATCACAATTTTATAAAAAGCCAGTATATTTCAAAATAAATTTAGAAATTTAAATAATAAATTGGCAGCATATAGAGACCCGACCCATGAGACAGAGTAATTAATTAAAAATTTAATAATAAATGCAACACAAAGTTGAGCGGGCATATCATAGCAAGCAATCAATTAATAATCATTAATATTAAAAACAATTAAAGTGGTATCTGGGGTTATCATAACACTATTTGGACCCAATATATACAGGGTGGAGACTTAAAAAAAAATTCTTCTTATCCTTTGATATTTAAAAAAAAAATGAGTTTCAAGATTTCCACCTGCTAGTGAAGTTCCGAGTAAAGCCATTTACTGATTTTATTTCTATTTTGAAGCTGGCTGACCCGTTAAAGTCAAATTCTATCTATTTTGACGTAGAATGACAGAATCCATCTTTACCAGTTGAATCAACTCTATCATTGATGTAATGATGTACTTACTAAATTATTTAAAATTGGCATTTGGAAAATGTTGATAGTTACTACTTTATATTCGATATTAAAAGCACAAATGAGTTTACTATCCTCAAGTATTACTGTTTTGAGATTATTAATTATTTCCCCTTTTTGGGGGCAGCCACTAGTGGCCGTTATGGTAGCTGTCTCTCCTCCCAGCCTTGCGGTAATTTTCCGATTATCGAGCATAGCTTTAATCCATTTGATAATCGGAGTATCAAATCCTTTTCCCATGGCAGCTCTTTCTATGCATTCGAATGAGGTGTTATCAAAGGCACCTTCACAGAGGACTATTTTTTTGCTATGAAGTGTCTTATTCAGCCCATAAACAAGAATGTGAAGAGCTGTTACAGTCGATTTTGCCTTTTGATAGGCATGCTGGTTGGAGTGAAGTGGTCGGTTAGAAAGAACTTCCCTTCTTAGCACCTTCACCATTCCTTTTAACAAGAATGATGTGAGGCTTATGGGTCTATACGCCTTGGGATGGATGTTGAACGTCCTCCTCCATTTAACCCTAGGAGTAAAAATTTTGTTGGCCAGACTTTTAGTTCTTGAGTGTGGACGTGTTTCCACTACCTCTGGAACTGGTTTATCCGGTATATGGGGAATTGAGAGCCCGGAAAATGGGTGCTTAGTAGTAGCTACAACGTTTCTCTGATGCTCTCAGTAAAGAGTCCATCTGCCCACTGCAGATGGCCGATGTCGTTAGTATGGTCTTTTGCAAGGACTTTTTGTAGGCATGCTGCTGTTGGGGTATCTTGTATCACTACACAGAAGCTACGCCTTGTCCGTCTTTTCGACTTCCTAACTTCTAGGTTATATTTTGTGAGGGCCTCTCTGTATTGGTCGCATGCCTCTTGCGTTTCTGAGTTTTGGCTTTGTTAATAGCCTTCTTGTTTCAGAGCGTAATGTATTTAGCTCCCTGTTCCACCAGGGTACTTTACGTGTGACCCTTCGGCTTTTAATGAGGTAGCTTGCTTCATACGCTTTGTGTATATGATTATGTAGATATGTTGAGGCTGTTTCCAGGTCCTTTACAGTATCTACCTCGATGTTAAGTTCATCCACTTCAGATCTGATGTGCCCCTCATAGAGGCACCAGCCTGTTAATTTTTGGATTCTTACTTCTTCGTTTTGTTTACCCGTAACATTTAAGTCGAATCTGACATGTCTATGATCAAATGCGGAGGCTTCACGGGAAACGTCCAGTTTTTGATAGTTGGTTCTGAGTAGGGAGATGCAGGCGTTATATCAAATATCTCCTGCCTGGCTCTAGCCACAAAAGTGGGTTATTTCCCTCTATTAATTATGTCTAGGTTGGTAGGAGACAAAAATTCATAAAGGTACTCACCTCTTTTGTTTGTATCCGTGATGCCCCATGTGTGGTGCGAATTTGCATCGCAGCCTAGGATAAGGTGTTTGTTTTGTTGTTTGCAGTATTGAAGGAGGTTGCGGACCTCTACAGGTGGCAGTTATCTCTTGTCTACCCCCGGTTGTCGGTGCCACTGCTGTAACTGCAACCAGATCTCTGCAAAGAAATTGTGTAAAAGCATTTTACTGTGGGCCTAAGGAGCAGTGCTTCCCTAGGTGTATCAATACCCTCACAGTAAATTAACCTACCTGCTGGTGTTGCTAGTCTGCGGACTAGTCCTCTGTAGACGTATGGCTCTTGGATTAACGCACAGTCTATGGTGTTTTTAGTGAATATGTAGTTCAGCACATCTGAAGCGGTTTTTCAGTGCTGAAGATTCACTTGTAGGAAGGTGATTGCTTCCATCGTACTTTCTTATTCAGGGGGTTTGGGCCCTGAGGAATCTCGGGAGGGCGACAGGCGACCCTTATCCTTTGACTCCTTTTGGGCTGTCGCTCTCTTTCTAATGGGTTTTTGAGTCCCTTTTGGCCTCTTCCCTTTTTCTTCTTCGCTAGACTTAGATGAAGATGCCACGCTCTTCTCCTTCGGCCTTACGGAACTTTTTTGGACGGTGGTTGTCCTTGGGCTTCTTCAGTGTCAGCCCTTCTTGAGTGTTCGAAGGTCCACTGAAAAGGTGATTATTGTGGCCTTTCCTCCATATTGCAGTATTTAGGCCTTCGTTTTGGCCTTTAATCAGCTTTAGGATCCTGTCAGTGTTATCACACTGTAGGAAAGTAGACATTCATAATGACTGTCTTTGGTAAGTCCGTTTCATCAACGACTTCAGCTGAGCCCCCTTCTAAGGCTCTGGGTTGGTGTTGACCAGTTGCTTCAGCCACTCCGCGGTGTCTTTATTTGCACAGGTCACCATACGCCAACCGGCTTTAAAGATGTTACCTAGAAATTTAGGCTTCGTTGAGTCTTCTTCTAGGTCAGTAATTTTTTGGAGTATGGTCTCTTGGATGGTCTTCATCTTCTCAGTGGTGAGGTTAACCTCTGGGAATTTTTGGTGTATGATACCCATTTTTGTTATTGTAAGGCCTGCTAAAGCTTCCGGCATCCGAGGAAGTCGCTGCTAACCTGCGGAACAGTTGCTCTCTAATCCTCTTTGACCCTTTTCCTGGGTTTTTGAATGGCTCCATAGCCTTCGCTCGGGCCTCTTCAGGGTTGTGCTCTTGCTTAAGCAGCCATTTATATCTTTTTCTCGCGGCTCCACTCAGCCGCTGTCTGCCCTTCAGCTGGAGCTTTGAAACAGTCTCCTCAAGCTGTTGGACAGCGTCATCTTTGGTGTTGAGGCTTTGCTAGTATTGGAGGAGGCTTTAGAAATCACCTCTATCTCCATTTGTGTGTGAGGACTTTTGTCCCCTAATGTAGTTGGAACGTTTTCAACCCCATTTTTCTCTGGTATTTCCATAAAGTTCCCATGAGTTAGAATTTTAATATCAAATAATTAAACAAATGCTCGAAAAAAAATTTAATCAAGTAGGTACATGGTTTATAACACTTTAAAGTGCTCAAAATAGGTACAATTAACGCTTCTACACAATTCAATGCGAAGTAGTAATGAATTTTCGTGCGGCAACTAGTTGTTGTGGATTCTTTCGTATGGAATTTGCAACATTTTGGATTCTTTCAAGTAATTCCTCTCGGGCTGCTGTGTGTTAATTTAGTTTTCGACACTATGCTATGGAAACAAGCAGTTTCGGTGGTTCCCATTATTTCAAATTAACATTCTGCATCTTCTCCGAACTGCATAAAAATTGGATACTTATTTTAATGAATTTGACTCAAAATGTGGCATTCCAAAATATTGGGCGCTAAGTATCAAACACTCTGTATTTGTTAAAAATTATAGAACTGATTGAATAGGAATCAATCAAATTTATAACTTATCTGAGACTAATACAAGAATATTGAATTGTTTTCGAGTAACATGTGAATTTTGCTTGTTTAATGTATGGTACATGTTGATATCTGTACTATATATCCATCATACACAAATAAATGATTAAACTTGACTTGACTCGTCCTCGGCCTGGAGTGCGCGAGGGCGTGACCAATATCAAGAATGACGTACTTAGGACCATTCACCCAATTGTTCAACCGCAGAGAGTGCTTAACGAAAAGCAGAGGGGCAAAACAGCGAGTAATACGTTGTGTTGTGTTTAATTGTGTTTTTATTTAAACTTAGAAATATATTTACAAGATAAATAAAGTTAGAGAGGGATGAGAGTATGTACAAATACAGGGTAATAGTCTAAAGAGAAAAATACACAAATAGGCACAAGGGCGGCGTCGAAGGGGGCTGGCCCTTTTCAGGGGCCGGGCGGTGCGCTGTGGCGGCGTTGACTTCGGCCGCTTGACGGGATGCAGCAGGGCATCTGGTGAAGAAGAGCTCTGGGCCGGCCGTGGAGGTTGGCGTCCAGCCGAGGGTCCCGGCGCGGCGGCGGCGTGCGGATCTGGTGGCGGCTACCGTAGGGCGTCGCGGGGGTAGTTTGACTTCTTTCAGGCGGCGACGGGTGCTGGGCTCTGTCCAGGCGTGCTGTATTCCATAGCTGCTGGAGTTCGTTCTGCTCGGTGGGATCTAGGTGCAGCTCTAGCTCCGGCTTCAATTTCCGGGTCGGCAGGTTATCCGGCTGCGGGGGCGGTGGACCAGGAGCTCGCTTTCCCGGGGTACAGGCATCCAGGGCTAGGAAGTCGGTGGGGGTGTTCTCCGGGTCCAGCGTGCGAGGGCAGCGACTCGGAGTAGTTGCCGGATGCTGTCGATGATGCGGGACTCTGGAGGTGACGACAGCTGGCGGCAGTGACTGGTTCTCCGCATTAGAAGCGACTCCGGGGTGTTGGGCCGTGAAGGCCCGAACAAGCGTTCAAACAATTCTCGATGCCTGTGAAGGAAGCAAGCCCCAAAGAGTCCGCAACGGGGCAGCTGTGATGGCCGTGAGGTTTTCTAGCGACAGGGCCTGGTGCGTTTGTGGGCAGGACTCTGCTGCCGACGCTGGAGCGCTCTCGACAGCAAGCAAAAAGTGCGAGCCAAAAAAAACGATCTGTGGCTGCGGTGATGATTTTTCAACGGCAGGGCCTGGGGCGTTCGTGGACAGGACTCCGCTGGTGAAGCTGGAGGATTTGACTGCTCGGGTTTAGATAATCTTGTTAGAAAATCCCTTTGCTTACAAAGAAACCCGCTGCTTTATCCCCTGTTCCGGCTGCTCTCATTGGCTGAGGGTGGGAGAACCTCGCCGATTACTTCGTAATTTGATGCACTTACGATGCTACCTAATTGACACCTTCAATTAGCGGCTTGATTTTGATAGCATTGGTCTCCTGGCACAAATTCGCATATTTTGATGTTACTTGAAGGGTTTCACTGGAAATTTCCCCGTGTTAGTTGTTGAATTTGTAGGCCCCCCTCGGCTGGTTTTCTTAGTTCAGGTTATAATGCGGACTCATTAAATTCCTCATTGCGCGGCGCATATTTTGATAATACATAGGGGTGTTGATTGCGCTCCCGCTAATTATTCTTATTTAGGCTTTGAATTTAACGGAGTCTAGTTGGCGCCGTCAGCAAATTTCTTATTTCGTTTGAGCGGCTTGTAATAGTATATTACATACCGAGGTGGAAAGTGTTCCTGTCGAGAGATTAAGTAGTAAACCGAGACGCGTAGCGTCAAGGTCAACCTTTTCTCGAGACAGGAATAAAACTTTTCACAGTGGTATGTATACTATTTTATTCGCAACCACTTTATTCTAAACAATAATTGGAAAAAATATTATATTTTGATGCGACAGGTTGTGACGCGCATGAATGGATGAACGAGATTCCAGTGTCCCTACCTACACAGCGGTCGGCAATTGATTCATTTCCAACCTCTGCGACGGCAATCACTTTTCCAACCGCTTGGAAAGTTACAAGTTGGGAATAGCTTAATTTCCAACTTTTTAAAAGTTAGTAATTATGTTATTACATATATGGTTGCGAATAAAATGTATTACTTGTCGCTCCCGGTCGACTTTGAGTTTTGCCACCGTTATAAGCAATTTTCGGCCGCATGGGCGCGGGGTTTGGGGCGACTTGTAATTAAATTTTTGTGGGTACGCTGCGCGAGTCGATCCGTCTGGGTCACGGGGTTGCTTTTATCTGAAAGCGTTTAATTTCCTCTTCCTTTTGATACCAAACGCTTCTCCTAGATAGCGAGATGTATTTGTTTTCGTTGCTTTTCCGAACCTCGGTGCGGCGTGAATTTTACGTTCGCATAGCGCTTCCTAACGTCGGGCGGCCAGCGACCTCGGTGTTGCTTGCCCTGGAATAATTTATGGCCTTCCACTTCTTGTTTCTGGTACTTGCCTAATTTTCAAATTCCTCGTGGAATTCTTCTTTCGAAAGTGTCTTATGTTTTTTTATTTAAATGTTTACATTGTTTTACAAGTTCTTATATGTATTCTATAGTATATAGCGCCGTAGAGCCCTAAACCTCCATTGGTTTGTCTTGGTGCTGCTATTCCATGGAAGGTGGCGCTAGTGGGAAATGTAAAACCAGCACGTTGACGATTTCCACCCTTGGATGGGGAGGTAACATACTGGGCATAGACTCGGTAGCATCGTGGTGGTATCCCGTTGTCTTCCACGACTGTTTTCAGGCTCGAAAAACGCTAAAGTGCACGTCCTCAGCGAGATTCGAACCTGGCCACGCTATCTCCCTCGTGGATTTAGCCAAATAAATTTTATATTTTTCCCAAAATTCGGGGAATAAAGGTATATAATTACACTTTTCTTTAACAGTGTAGCAAAGATGGAGAAAGGAGAGTTGGATCTTAAATGAAATAGATTCCGACATGTAATAGCAATATTCGTCCAATAACAGATATGCTCTGCAGCATATCAATTTCATACTTCCAGCATAAAGTGATATATAAGGGGTGGGGACGAAAAAATTAAAAATCTGATAAATGACGTACTAACTGAAAACAAATATAATATGATAACCATCTTCGATATACGTAGCTACAGAGGTATATTATGTCTTAGTAAGAATTAAGTTCAAGAAAGAATTACTCGTAAAAAGGAAACATACAAAGAACACGGTACTTGAGTATGAGGTTCCTGAACTGCAAAAAAATATTGGCTAAATATAGAGAAAGAATCACAACAGAAAGAATAACGGAGCACTATAATTTTGTATGTCAAATGTTAAAAAAACAAGAATATATAACTGTTTGCTATTAAGTAGTTAGAAGATGATTTTTTTTCTATATATTTATTGATCTTTTTAATTATGCCATTATATATTATACTTAGTAATATTTTGTTCTGGTTCATAATCAAATAGGGTTCTCTTTATCTGTTGCATAAACAAATTCTGTTCTCTTTATCAAGAAGCTGGTATCGATTATGTAAAATAAACAAAAATATCAGGGTATGGTACACTTAACCACACTAATGATGTAATTTTATTCTACTGCGCTATGGAACACTTAAGTGAAGGGTGTTATATATTGATACGGACTTAAAATAGCAACGCATTTTAAATAAAATATAATTAACGTGCAGCTTAATTATAAAGCTAATAAAAAGGATATTAAGTTAATTAGCTCCATTTTATCATTACAATATTCTATTTCCTACAATTTCTATTACTATTTTATCGCAAATTTGGTTTTCCATTAGCTGAAACCAATGTAGGGTAAACAGAATCATAGCTATTGATTTAATTTACATGTGAAATTATTACCGATACCAGTTATTTGAATATTTGTGGTTGCAATTGTAGTTAAAATTGATTGAAGATAATAATTTTTGAATTGTGTTGTTCTGTTACTCAAATTAATATTATTAGAATATACAGTGAGCGCCAAAAAGCATTGGTCAGTTTCAATTGGCAATAACAATTTATTTGCTTACACAGGTACACAGTTAATCAGAACTATTTCTTAAAGACTAAGAATGGGAGATTCACTTATGAAAAATGCTGTCGGTTAAATGACTCCCCTCTTGTTGAATGCACTCTTTTAAACGGTGGCCGAAATCTCTCCACGTTGCCGCATATCCTGCAGTATAGCTTCAATATTTTCCCGAATAAACATTTAAGCTTTTCCAGATTTTTTATCTTTCTTGTAAATACTCTGCTCTTCAAGTAATCCCAAAGAAAAAATCAGGAGTGGTTATGTCCTGCGATCTCGAGGGCTAATGAAGGTCACCATAGCAAGAAATCAGTTTATTTGGAAACGATTGTCGTAGGAGATTCGTATTAATTCTTGCGGTGTAATTTGTAGCACCGTCCTGTTGAAACCAATATTCATTTACTATCTCCTCCTCTATTTGCAATAAAAAGATATTTAAAGCATGTAATGTCTTTGAGATGTAACCGTTACCGTTTCACCAATTTCCTCGAAAAAATGAGCCCCGACAATCTTTGACGGTGAAACAGCACACCAAACTGTCACTTTCGGAGGATGTCAAACATTGAAACAAAACTCCCAAGTTTCCGATTTATGAAGAAATTATCATTGATTCCATAGGTGAAGTGTATGGGTTTTTATTAGGTATTGAAACTGACCAATGCTTTTTGGCGCTCACTGTATAAATAATAAGTTTATTGCTTACATATTTTTTGTAAAAAGGGTTAATGATGTGTAATTTTGAGGCAGGCCTTTAAGAACTGTTAACCAAAATATGACTTGTAAAATTAAAAACGTCATAAAGGTTGAAAAGTAGGTCTCTGTAAAAAATTTCAAAATGTAGTGATATTCAAGGCTTTGGTGCGAAATATGAAATAATAAGAGCAAAATAGAATGTGTAAAAATAAAAATGTTAATATCACCGGTCTCAACTTAGGGTTCAAGATATAAAAAATTTATTTTACAATAATAAATGCATGTATGTACAATAAAGAATTGTAATACAAATAAGTGTGGTCTTCAAGAAAAAAATAGTATGATACTAAGGAAGATATTAGGTGCGCGCATAAAGCCTAGTCTAAAGGGGTTGCTGACTACAATACAAGAATGACACAGGATGTAGCTGGTGCAAAGTCCAATTTACAAATTAACAATAGAGGATATTGAGCTCGAAGAAAGAAAACATTATGGTCTAAGTGTATACCAATTTCAATTAAATAATACCAGATCTGAGAACAAAAGCAGTAACTAAAAGAATTAAACTGCTATTTAAAAATATAGAATTGATTATAATTAAGAAACAGAAAAATAACAACAACTAAATTTCATTAAAAATAATAGTATTCAAGAAATGAAAGTTTAATATACAAAATAAAACTAAGCAATACCTATCACATAATTATAAACAACCTATATGTAAACATAGAGTATAACTAACATGAAATACAGATTTGTTATTAATTAAGAACAATTGCCTCATATTAAGTGTTATGGTTTTCATATTGTGTATGTTCTAATTATATTCTGCAGTAAACCAAAAAGATAAAGAGTCAAACAAATAATTTTATCCGCAAACGTCACAAAAGTGACAACTTATTTGTCTTTATTGACAAGGTAAAAGTGTCACTTTATCTGCCTAAGCACACAAAATGATTGCTCTCTTTCTTTCTTTCTATGTTTGTTCGCCATCTCCTCCGAAGATACTGGACCGATTAAATTGTATGATGGCTTAAAATTTTGCTAATTTTTAGAATTAATTCGTAGGCCGGTTTTTATTTTCAAAAAAGTACGAAAAAGTTTTAATTTAAATAAACCTTTAAGCAGCGGATCGGAGCATCTGTCGCCGTGGGTTATGGTGTGACAGCTGCTGTGGCCGTGTGCTATTAGCACGGGTGATTCAGTATGTTCATATATCATTACAGTTGCGCGTTATCTGAACAACAGAGGTTGGCGCAGGCGTACAGTGCTAGCCTGAAATTTACCTGAATACGTTTGCGGATAAAATAGTATATGTTATTCGGAGTAAAAGTGACTTTATGTAGCTTAGCTGAATTATTTGCCTCACTAACGTTCGGCTAAATAAACTTCAGCTTCGCCACATAAAGTATCACTTTTACTCCTAATAACATAATCTACTATTGTTACAATTGCATGCTCGAGCTGTGGACAGAAAAAGTAAGAAGTAGAATCAAGCGTGATAAAACCCTGAGAATAATAATAAATTTCAATTAAAATAAAATAAAGTCATAAGCACCATAGCAATATTTTTTAACCATCTATAACATAAAATCGGTGCTCTCTTTGTATGCGTGTTTGCGTGTTTGCGTGTTTGCGTCTATGTTTGTTCGCTATCTCCTCCGAAGATACTGGCCCGATCAAGTTGTACGATGGCTTAAAAGTTTGCTAATTTTTATACTTAGATCGTAGGCCGGTTTTTATTTTCAAAAAAAGTGCGAAACATTTGTAATTTAATTAACTATTTTAAGCAGCAGAGCGGAGCGCCTTATGCCGTGTACTGATAGCTCGGGTGCGCGTATTATTCAAACAAGGGCGGCGGTCCTGCGGTAGAGTGCTGGCTTATCACGCGGTTGGCCCGGGTTCAGTCCCGCCGATATATCCTTTTTTTTATATTAATGAATCTCTCTTAATTTTGCGAACCGAAACGTAGTTCGGGTGACTCACTAGTATATGTATATTGCTCTGCCACGTTAACAAGTTACGATTCCACGCTGGTGCAACTATTATATCTGCTGTGCAAACCTCAGATTTAATATTTAAATTTAATGCAAAGATCTTTGCATGCTAAGCTGAACTAAATACAGCCTGTTAAACAATTAAAAATCTGGTGTAATACAAGCACACCACTTCCTTTTACAGTGACCTTATAATTAGCTAAAAATTATATTTTTAATTTTTAGTTGTTTTAGTTAGTTGAAAAGACAAATTTTCTCTAAAATTTTAAGCCGAATTCAAAAATGTAAAAATATAAAGGGTGTTCAATTTAAAATATAAGGTAATAAAAAAAAGAAAAAACAAAAGAAAACCATTTTAGAGGTATTCAACTGAAAAGTCACCCATCTCTCATCAATACACATTAAAAATGTAATAAGAAAGTAAGATTTGAAAATAGTATATTATGATACGAGTTTTATAAGAAGCATTTTGTAGCACGCACGGATTTAGGGTACGACGAGCGAAGCGAGGAGTGCCCTAAAGGAGTAAGAGCTACAAAATGCCTTATAAACGAGGTATCATACAGTATTTTATCTACTTTGCCACTTTTTTAAGCAAAAAAATGAAAATTTTTAGTATTTTTATTATAGCATCGCTTTGTGTCTATTACGATACGCAAACGCGTATCGTAATAGCCTCAGTACGAACGCAAAGTAGATAAAAATCGTTAGATTCGTTTTTGAAAAACGATTTAAAATGAAAAATCACAAGAATAAGCACCATACTTCCGGTTATGCGATTATCTTCAAAAGCTTGCTATCGCATCTAGATAGTATCTCATTTTTGAGATATTCTGTTCACACAGACACACAGACAGAGCAATGAACAAAAACATGTTTTTTGCGTTCAGGGGACTCTAAAACGTGAAGATCTGTTGAAAACTCAATTTCGAATTTTTGAGGTGAATCCAATACTTGCTCTATTGTAAAAGGAAGTAAAAATACGGAGCAGAACCTCTGCAGAATGAGATCTTTCGGAAGACTGTGTAAAACCATGGCTCCCATATTATTATGACGTGTAGCCTGTGAAATATCCTTTGATCGAGTTGAAACTCCGTAGCCACGGCAAAATTCTCAAAGAGTAATCCTTTAGATTGAATATAGATGAACAATATTAAAATGGTTCTGAACTTCAGTATATGACATCAAATAAATATTTAATAATAAAAAAATATAGATTTATATCTTATTTAGAATTGCTATTTAAATAATAATACAACTTGATTGACATGATATTCGATTAATCATAAATAAAACTAACAAAGGAAATCTTAATTAATATGGGACTGAAATTATAGTTTATTTTCATTAGAAAATGACAATAAGTCATTTTGCTTTATGTTCATTCACATAACGGTAGGTACAATAGCAAAGAAGTAAATGCAGCTGCGGACAGATGGATGAGCTGTAATTAAGTAACATGTATAAGGAACAAGAAAATGCTAGAATGAAATTTAGTTGGATAAGGATGCAGTAGAAATGAGAAAAGATGCAGTTTTGGCATATAAACTTTTGGATAGGTTGAGGATAGTGATAAAAAAATGTGGATTTGTATTTTCATACTAAAAAAACTAATCTTTAATAAATATAATGATCTTAAATTTAATTAATAAGTCAAATTTGGAATACTGACTATGACATTTTGCAACTAGGCTAGGTGCTAGGAGAATAGTAGTATTACTATTGGCTATTGACTTCAAAATATTTAAAGTCATTAATTTGAGACTATAGATTATTGTTTATTGCAACTTAAGTTCAACGTTCCCGTTACCACTTCATGGGTCCATATGGAACTTTAATCCCTCTAATTTTTAACCGCACATTTTCTTTAGATAACCGGCATTCATTGTTCATGTGTTTTAATAAAATATGGAAGAAAGGGGAATGTCTTGACAGTACTTGAATGTTGTTTTATAATGCTATTAAGGTTATTTGACTTTAGGGTCTTCAATTTTTATAAAAGGTCGTAGAATGTCGTAACTTGTTTCTTTTTTTGTGACTAAACTTGCTTTTTCAAACAGGCGTTATTAAATTATTTTACATTAAGAATAATTAAAATTGCATGTCCCAATTTAAGTAAAAAGCTTGACGTTTAATAGGTATTTATGAAGAAAAGTGAAGCCGAAGGCTGAGTTTCATAACATGTCGAGTGTAATAACACTTTTAGCACAAGTTTGCATACAATATTCTTTCTACGACCTTAAATTTACCGTTATTAATCCATAAATGTCGATTTAACAAAGGTTTGTATTTATGACAGTTATAATTTATGTCGTAGTAAAGAGATGGCCGTGACGGCGCATGTGCAGTCGGTTGTTGTCAAAGTTAGTTTGTAAAAGTAATTATAATAGTACACATTTTACTTTATTTTTTACATATTTAGAAAACATTATAACTCTGACGAAAGAAGTAACTAGAATAACTTTATAACCTCACTTCCAGTTTAAAATAGGTAAATTCAAAACCTGTTTACTTTTAGCACATGTGCTAAAAGTAAACAGCTGATTTTACTTTTAGCATGCTGATGTATAATACGTCATTTTTAGTTCGACAATCTAAAAGGTAAAAGGCCTACTTTTAATAGTGGTCGTAGAAAAATAATATTTATTGCATATATCCATAAAGAAGAATACTGCAATATGTTTGAAGCGATCCGAACTAAATCATAACAGAAGACTCAATCCCTCGTGGTAATATTTTAAGTTCAAAAATGTTTTTGGCAGCTTATAGTTTATTCCATAAAAAATACAAAATTGCTGTATAGGGCCGTCAATGGTATACATTTGTTCTCTTTTATCATCATTAGTATTACTGAAAAGTATTGTTGATAATAGGGATTTTTTGTATTAACGTTCCCCTAAAATAGCGACCTGTTAAAGCTTATGTTACCTAGCTGCAGCAACGATACAGCCAATCAAAATTAAGTTTTTAAAAATTTTATCGTAACGTTATCTTAACGCGACGTTGTGCAAAACTCCCTAATATACGTACATTATTATACCTTAATATACGGTATTCTTTGACCGCTAGTGCACTACCTTTTTGTATACAACATAATACATCCACTTTGAATATTGTTATTTGTTATTTGCAAGGGATCTTTTACATGCTATACATCGTAGTAACGTGGAACTCACGATATTAAATCTTTTCCTAATGTTGGCATTCTGTAGAGATTTGCATCCGCATTTTTTATTTTTAAACATCTCACCGGGGCGGAAGGTAGAACTCACGACCCTTCAATCAGTAGCCATGATGCTTTACTACTGAGTCAGCGTGCCCAGCTTCTATTTTAAGTATCTGTAGATAATGTACATTATACTAGAGCGGTAAGTAAATGGGACATATAATTACAAAATGTACTTTTCATTTGACGAGTATAGAAACAACTAAGGCTAAGGTATTTTAATATAATACTTAATGTCTAAGGTGCCTGGTACGTCTCATACACAGACTTGGTCTGGTGACATTGTTGACAAAAAACAACTAATAGTCAACTTTGTAAAGCAGAGAGAGTTAAAGTAATAAAATTTGCCCTACATTTAAAACCGTGTTCCTGTATTTAGTGTAACAGAATTGTTTTTTAAATTTTTATAATACTGTAATTTTTCATGTGTCAGTCATTAACATCTCACAAGGAAAATTTAAGAAGCTATTAAAATACGAAGCTCCACATACTATATTAATGTGAAGCCACTTTTAATGAAATGCGTTACAACTTCAAACTGTAGCTGCTGCAAGTCTCCATTACTTCTTGAATTTCCGAGATAATTAATAACCAGTAAATTTAGTCACAGATAATACCTAAGGAAACGCTGGGTTTAGGTGTGTGATTAAAAGAGTTTATGGGACAATGCAGTTGAAATAAAGGGAATTTCTTGTGCTCTATTCAAACAATTTTTGGAATTCTTCGTTAGGGCGTGTGAACAACTGCACTCGTACGCATTATTTGCAGAAGATATTTTGGTTGTCATCCGAAGCGGTTTCCTGTTTCAACTCTGACACCACTTGAATGCCTGCTCACCAAAAAATAAATAAACAGTTTTTTACCGTGTGTTTACGAGTCAAATATGACTCCAGGAATGTCAATGATGTTTGTGTTATTTGCCGAAGATGCTCTTGAATTAATTAACATCGGTTAAATACTTATCCAAAAAAGATTTTCTTAAAAAATTAATCTGGTAGGCCCAATTTTCCCACCGAAGGAGTGTTACGCTTTTATATACCTTGACCTAAAAAGCGAATTCCTAAAATATGTAACCCTAACTGTAACTGTAAAAAGCCTTGAATGAAATACTAAACGTTAAGAATAATTTCCATAGGGGTCACTATACGTGCATGCGGAAAATATGTTTTTATTATATAATTTATTGGATGTATATTATTTTTAGATTATAAGGCAAGTGGCGATTCAGATCACCTGGAATTTCCCATATTGTTACTATAGTGAAGAATTCTATTTAGAAGGAAACTGAATTAGAAATACATAAAAGCAGCCAACATTTACTTTTCGTACGATTTCGAATCATAAGGATGTTCTCATTGTAGTATTTATTAATTATAGTTGTAACCAATTCTAAATTAAGTTATGTCGATGCTTTTTTAAATAGTCGTAATGTTTAACGTTTGCCTCACCAGAATATTTTCATACTCTGGTAGAAGGAGAAAGTAAATTTATCAGTACGTGGTCTTGTTATACTAATTGGTTATCAAATTTTCCATGTTTATTTCCCACGTATATAATGCACGTTAATGCATAACTAATGTGTAAAGGGCTTTACTCTGAACTTCCCTTGTTAGTGGAAGTTTTGAAACTACAAATTTTGATTAATTTAAAGAAAAAATCGTCTTTCTACAAATAGCAGAGAGACAGACAGACAAACGGAGAAAACTTGTTTTTCGTCATCTAGGGACTCTGAAACGTGAAGATCTAAAGAAATCTCGGAAGGTGATTTTGTCGCGATTAAGATACTTTCTTCGTCTTTTAGATGTAGTCTTTAACTGTGCAAGACCAAAACAGGTTGAGAGTGCGGAAAGTGAGATTTTGAGAATAAATTGCGGGTCAGTGCAAGTAGATGGCAGTCAATGAAAACAAAACGAAGGTGCTCATACAATCAAGAAACACTCGGCAAAGGGGTCAGAACATAACCATAGGCGACCAGAACTTCGAGATAGTGAACGAATGTGTCTATCTAGGATCTAACATTTCCAACAATCAAGATGAAACAAACTAAATACGAAGGAGAAAACGAAATTTTTATCAAAATTGGAAATCTTTTAGGGAAAAAGTTAACCTTAATTTTAAATGTACCATATTCAAGAGTAGTCTAAGAGCTACCGATTCTGAGTACATCTGTATAATTTGTTAAGGTCCGGTTTTACAATGCAAGTATAAAGTCCGGAATAGTTATTCTATGGATTTATTGTACCTCGAATTATTCCGAGTATAACTCTGAAGGTGTTCTAAAATTTCCGTACAAGCATGAAATAGTTATCCCGAGAATAACAGAGTGATAACTCTGGCACCTGTTTTTAGTTCACATTAATGGACAGGTCGCAAAGGCGAACATTATTAAATTTGGCGATAGTTTGTTGACAAGCGATATTATCGATTTTCGCATACTTTTGGATGTCACTGTGAGACTCTATCCTGAGAAACTTCATCTTTATCTGAATCAAAAACGTTTAAATCCAGTGGATTCATTTCGTATAAGCAAACTTCACATAAAAAATATTCAACACGAATACGACTGCTCTGTACGACAGGCGAAACGAAATAGAAATTCAGCACATATACTTTATCCTTTATAAAATTATAAATCTATTTAAAGACAAGAGGTACGTACACTATTCTGATAAAATTTAGGAAGCTACAAGATGTCCTACGAATACACAGGTTATGTTTACAAAGAAAGCCGACAAGCGATAATGACGTGAAGAGCGGTTAACCAATAGAAAGCAAGAAAAACCTTATTCTGAGTATATCCACCTGATTTCAGAGGAATAAGATATCATGCAGATTATACCGAAAATAACGTTATTCGGTTATTCGTTAGCATATTTTATTCTAGGTATATATACTTGCATTGTAGAACCGGCTCTAAATGGTAAAACTTCCAACGCTTGTAATCCTGAACTGAAAAGAGTTATTGCAATGAATTTCTATATATTGAAATAGCAAGTTATATGGTCCGGCAGAATGGCCGACCCTATATAAATTGTTAATAACTGTTTCAAATTTTAAAATATTTTTCATTTTTTTTTAAATGTAAAGTAAAAACTTGCCAATTTTAGTTACAATATAATTTATTTATTAAAAATATTAGCACTTGCTCCAAATTAATTTGGTTATTATTCAGTAGTTGAAGGAATTCTAAATCTCGCGGTAGTAATTGGTGCACGACTTGAACTGTGTACGGATGTCATTTTAAATCCTTTAAAATACGGCGAAGAGTTCTATTTGATAGGTCCAACTTGATGAATTTAATCAAATTGTCCAACTTGATGAATTTAATCAAATTAAGGATTAGGGGAATCTGTATTAGTGTGTAAATGAAGTTTGAGTTTGAGTGATGTTATTTTCAAAACCTAATACTTTAAATAAATAAATTATATTGCAACTAAAATTGGCAAGGTTAAACTTTACATTTTTGAAAAAAAAAATTCAAATATTTTAAAATTTGAAACAGTTATTAACAATTTAAATAGGGTCGGTCATTCTGCCGGACCCTATACATGCGTATACAAGCACACCAATGCTAGATGTAATAGTATATTACTTTACAAGGGATGTAGGTAAGAGTTACACTACCGAGGACCGTTTGATGCCTGAGTGAGCGAAGCGAACGAGGGTAGCAAGGTTCGAGGTAGTGTAAATCTTCCTACATCCTGTGTAAAGTACATAATTTTTGTCACTAGCAATATTTCTTTTTGTAAAGTAAATGGTAGGTAATAACCTGGCTTAAAATTATGGCATTTGCTAAATTATAGTAGCCTTATAGCGCTGTGACGTTTTGTTTGACAGTTATAAGCGCACTGTAAAAAATTCTTGGAAAAAATGCGTGAATACGATGCAAATGCTGTTTTGTGAGCTTTGTGCTTGCATTCTGATTAAAAATGGATAATAGTACGAACGATAATGGTTTTCTTCGTGTTAACCAAGTGGCAGACATGGCATCTTATCAGTTGTAATACTTGCGGGATGTAAGTAATTCACTGATCTAGGGAAGTAAGTACATTGTCATGGAAACTGTAACAATTTTTGTAAACGTAGCCTACATCCCTCAAACTTGACAGTGTAAGGATCACTTACAAAGAAGGTAGTGAAAAACAGTATATTACTTTACAAGGGAAGTAAATAGGATTTACTCTACAGAACATTGTTTGAATCCCGAGCGTTAGCGAGGGGTTTAAAAAGGTGAGGTAGAGTAAATCCTTACTTCCTGTGTAAAGTATATTATTTTTTTCACTATCAACACATTATATTATCTGTTATCATCTATTTTTATGAGTTTATTCCAAACATTTGTTAGAGAAATTTCATCAGTGGTCTTTGCATTGGTACTATAGTAATCGTTTGTCATTTGTAGAAAACATAAACAATATCAATTGTCATTGTCAGTCATTATCATTGTGATTAAAAATAATGGAAACGGTAATAATTAGTGGTGAAGTTGACTAAGTAGATGATTTTGATATCAATAAGGCGGCACAAGCTGTATCCTTGCAGTTATATCCAGAAAAATCCAAAATTCGTTACGAAGCAATGTACAAAGCATTTAAACAGTGGTGCGAGGAGAAGAAAGTTAGATCGATTGAAGAAAACGTGCTTCTGGCCTATTTTCTGGAAAGTTCTGAAAAGCTTAAATCCCCTTCAAGCTTGTGGTGTGAGTACTCAATGTTACGAACAACAATTTCAATAAATGACAATGAAGACATTTCGAAGTATTTGAGACTACACGCATTCTTGAAGCGGAAAAACGGTGGTTATCAGCCAAAAAAATCGAATGTGTTTACACGGGAAGAGATTAACCACTTTTTAACTGATGCCCCAGATGAAATATATTTATTAACCAAGGTACGTCAGCAGCTGTCAAATTAATGAAAATCTATAACTAATATTTCTGTATTTTTTAGGTAGTTATGGTACTAGGTGTTGCAGGGGCATGGCGGGTAGACGAATTCGTTAATCTCTTGAACGAAGACATAGAAGAGAAGCCCAATTTTGTCTTGGTTAATATACGAAAAACTAAAAACAAAGTTTCTAGATCATTTATCATTACTAACAGCACTGCAAATGTTGGTTTTGTAGACATAGTTAAAAAATATGTTGCAGTTAAAAAGAAGAATGCAAACGTTGCAAAACAGTCAAGATTTTGTATGAGATATGAAAAAGGAAAGTGCCAAAACCAACTGGTAGGCAAAAATACATTCTATAAAATACCATATGTCATTGCAAAGTTCTTGAATCTCCCTAATCCGAACTTGTACTCTGGCCATGCTTTTCGACGCACATCTGCAACGTTATTAGCAAATAGCGGAGTAGATACTCTAAATTTAAAAAAACATGGGGGCTGGAAGTCATCGGCAATAGCCGAAAGCTATGTTGGAGATTCTATATGCCAGAAGCTCAATATTGCTAACAAAATTTTGAGTAATGATTGCCAAAGTGTCCCATTACCTTCAACTGCTCCCAGTACTTCATTCAATGAGATGCAAGTGGATACCTTATTAGTGAATAAAGACACAGACATTTCTCAGTTAAATAACATGTCCAAGAATGTAGAAATCTCTGGAGATATTGCTAATAATAGATTTATAAGTATTAACAGTTGTAGAGATTGTACTTTTACAATTAATGTTAATGAAGCCGAAGGCAAAGTTTCATAACATGTCTCTTGCATAAACAACTTTTAGCACGAATTGCATACAATATTTTATCTAAGACCTTAATTTTACTGTTATTAATCCATAAATATCGATTTAACAAAGGTTTGCATCTACGACACTTCTAATTTGTCATAATAAACAGTAGCCCATGCCGAGCGGGCGAATGTTTGCGAAGCCAGTACTGTCAAGGTCAGTTACGAAATGTAATGACTAATACTCCACATCTGACTGTATTAATTACATAACGCTTTAATTATTTCAAAAACACTTTACCTGTAACACAAGAAGCAACTAGAATAACTTTACAACTTCACTTCCAGTTCGAAATTGTAGTTTTATAACCTCACTTCACTTTTAGCACATGGGCTAAAAGTAAACAGCTGATTTCTTTAACCACGCTAAACTATAAAACGTCACTTTTAGTGAAACAAGCTAGCGCTAAGAGGCCTACTTTTAGTAGTGGTCGTAGATAAAATATTTTTCGAAATTGTCAATTTGACATTCAGTAAAATATGAAAAGAAAACCGATAAATAGTGCAGAAAAAACTTGCTTAGAACATTTATTTGAATTATATAGGACAAAATACTTTTATTTTCTTAGTATAAAACCGATCTTTAAAGTCATTGGATTAATACACTTAGGGCCGATTTCATTATCAAATTTAAAGCTTCATTGAACTAAAGTGACATTAGAATGTGCACAACCACATGTGCTACATATGGCATCATTCACAATCTAACATTACTTTAGTTAAAATTAGATTTAAAATTGATTATGAATACCACTGATTTGATGTTAACTTTAATTCCTTGTTAATGTAAACAAAATGGTCAAAATCAAATTTTGCGGTACTTTTGTTTATTTTAACAAAGAATTAAAGTTAATTCCAATTTAAGTTTTTTTATATGACTGGCTGTAAGTGTGAGGTACCGCCATTAGTGATTTTCATATCTGTTCTTGTCACACAATTTTCTGACTGGCGATAAAAAACATAATCTAAAAATATTTTGACGTAGCATTGATAAATACCTACTACTGTTGATCGATAAGTGACATAACCTACATATTTTTGACTTTACAAAGGTACCATTAAACGAAAAAGAAAATCCCTAGAAACTATTGTTGAAATTTGTATTTGTTATCTTTATCTTACAATTTTCTCACGCGAGGAATGGAATGTTGGTACAGTTGTCGCCAAAAAACAGGTACACTTAGTTTTTCCCAATGTAAACGCAACTTTTAGAATAATACCTTAGTAACCTGTGCATTTAAATTAACAGTCACATTTTTCGCTTTTATCGAACGCTGAAAATTGGTTAGTTGAAAACATGCCACGTCATTTGAATGATTTCGAAAAAGGAAGAATTGTCGATAGGGTAATAAGAGAAGTGCCAATAAAAGCGATTGACACTTTTAATATAAGGAAAAAACTTAATTACTAAATATATCCGAATGTTCAAACTAATGTTTGATCATGGCACAAGACAATTTAGTGGAATTAAGTGAAATAGTGCGGACGCGGAAATAGACTGTAAAAACTAGATCACGGCATGTGTCGATTACAATATTTATTTACAACATTAACCTAGCGTCGGCTGACTGAGTCAAGTTACTTTACGATAAGGAAGTTTTATGCAGACTGCTGTATTTTTAATACTATCACTAGGTCAGATTGTTAACCAGCAAAGCATTATTATGCGAACTTCATGTTTTTGTGCCTATACCGATACTGGGTTTTGAGTTCAAAACAATAGCAACATGGCACACGTACAATAGTGTATATAAAGACTGTATTTATTAAATATTTTTCAATATGCTTTTAAACCTTAAGGTGTATTCACTTGTGACCCGACATCGGCTACAATTGTCTAAGGGGGTAGTTAGGCCTGGCTACTCCACTCACGTTTTATCAAAATCCTTCTTCTCCTCTCATCAAGTGTAAACTTCTTTCGGTAAACAACCTGGTTATATAACATACAATTTATGTTCCAAAGTGCAAACTGAACAAGCGCAAGAAGTAATTCCCGGAACTATTCAAATCGAAGGCTTGCATCAATTCAAGGAGCATCGCGGACATTGGTCCGGAGCCGGATTCAAATTTTGGGTAATTTGGCAACTGGACCGGAAATCGGAGGAATTGGGATTCAAAAGGACCGCAAACATTAGTCCTTCGAGCCTACAAGTACCCGATCACTGGAAGCTGAAGTAACTGGAGGAAAATTGGTCTTTCCAAACTGGATATGAAAAAAAAACAGACACTAGTGTATCAATCAAGAGTCTTGGAACACGCAGAACAGATCCAAACTTTGGGCAATTTGGGCAACCGGAGCGGATACCAGCTTTAGGTGTGCTGGATCAACTGCCACTTCTATACGAAAATTTGTGGAGGGTTCACGACAAGGTTGGTATGTACTTGTCGGTTGACAGATCGGGGAGAAGAACAAATTGAGCCGTGCGTCGCCAGGAAAAGCGTCCTACGACTCAGCGCCAAGGATTCCCGCCAACAGGGCGAGAATAATTTTTAGCATCATTATCATCATCATTATCAGCGCTTTTTTATATCCATTTCTGGATGTACGCCTCCCCTTGACGCCTCCAATCTGAGCGGTCCGTGGCAACTCCCATCCACCGAGTTCCTGCTGTTGTCATAATGTCGTCCCTCCATCGAGCTCGGGGTCTCCCACGGTTTCTTTTTCCCGTCATAGGTCGCCATTCCATCACCCTTCTACTCCATCTTTCATCTTCCCTTCTTGCCAGATGTCCGGACCATTGCCATTTCAGCCTTGCGATGCGTTCAGCTACATCTTCCACCCTATTTTTGTTTCGAATCCACTCGTTTGTCTTCCTGTCCTGTAGACGTACACCCAACTTGACCTTTCCATTTTCTCTGCGTTATTTTCAGTCTCTCAATGTTTGTTTTGGTTAGTACCCAGGTCTCTGAGGCATATGTCAGTGTTGGAAGAACACATTGGTTAAAAACCTTTGTTTTAAGATGTTGCGGTATCTCTGATTTAAACACTTGGCTTAACTTTCTAAATGATGCCCATGCCAGTGTTATTCTCCTGCTTATTTCGGCTTTTTGTGTTGGTTCTGCTGTTGACAGTTTTTGACCCAAGTATATGTATTCGTCCACCACTTCTATCGTTTTCTCGTTCATTTGTATACTTCGTCCATCATCCGCGTTGGTCAATATTTTTGTCTTTTCGATGTTCATATTTAGTCCCACTTTAGTTGTAGCTTCGTTTAATTCTCTTATCATTTCCTCCAGCCTATTCATATCTTCGGCGAAGAGCACTATGTCATCGGCAAACCTGAGGTTAGACAAGTATTCTCCGTTTATTTTTACTCCTGTATTGTCCCAGGATAGTGTCTTAAAAACGTCTTCTAAAAGATTCGTAAATAACTTTGGTGATATCGGATCTCCCTGCCTTATACCTCTTTTTATTTCTACTGCATTTACTCCTTCCACTGCTTGTATGGTTATTGTTGAGTTTTCGTACATATCTTTTATTATTTGGATGTATCGGTGGTCTATTCTACAGCGCTGTAGTGCATTCAACAATGCCCATGTCTCCAAGGTGTCGAAGGCCTTCTCAAAATCAATAAATGCCATATATAGACGTTGATTATACTCGTGGGACTTCTCCATTAGTTGCCTTATGGTGTGGATGTGGTCTACAGTACTAAATCCCCTTCTGAAGCCTGCTTGCTCGCGAGGTTGAAAATCGTCTAGCTTTATCGTTATCCTGTTCATCAAAACTGTGGTGAACAGTTTGCTAAGATGGAATATTAGCGATATCGGGCGATAGTTCTTTAGGTCTTTTATGTTTTCCTTTTTAAATATTAATACAATATTCGCATTCTTCCAAGGGTTGGGTATTTTTCCGGATTCGAGACAAAGGTTAAACAACATTTCCAGATGGTGCAGTATCTTGTTGCCTCCGTGTTTAATCATTTCGATTATTACATCGTCGGGCCCAGTTGCTTTGTTGGACTTCATTTGTTTAGTAGCTATTTTTATTTCGTATTTAGATATCGGTGGTAAATCTTCCGTGTGGTGTCTAGTTAACTGTGCCCTTCTGTCACTTGATTTTGGGTTTGGTTCCGGAGCTTTTGAAGAGTACAATTCTTTGTAAAAGCGTTCTAACACTTGGGCTATTTCATGGCGGTTTTGCACTGTTTTTCCCTGTCCGTGTCCATGAGGCATATGATTTGTTTGCTTCCAGTTTTAAGTTTCCGTCTGAAGACTTTTGGTCCTTTGTTTTCTTCTATTGTTTCACTTATAATTCTTTCGTTATATCTTGCAACATCTCGCCTGACGCTCCTTCTTATTTCTTTATTAAGTTCTTTCAGTTCAGCCTTTGTCATCAGCCCTTTCTGTGCGTTCCTTTCGCTTATCAAGTCTTTTGTTTCATTTCTCAGTTTACTGTTCGTTGCGTGTTGCTTCTTTGCTCTCGTTAAGAACTTTGCTGCTTGTACAAGATTGGCAGCGATGTAATCGTTCAGCCCATTTACGTCGTCTGGTACTGTAGAATTATTTAGTGCGTCTTCAACTGCTTTTTTATAGTCCTCCTCATGTGCCTTCAGAATCTTCGAGGTGTTGTGTGTGTTTGTATTTGTAGATAGTTGATAACGAGGGCAGATTGTGCCTCGAAACGTTCGTTGTTAATATTTTCGTTATTTAATATTTTAATTTGCAGAGTGGCGAAATACCCATATAAGAAAATGAATTTGTAGAGTTTATTAGAATTTCTCTATATTTCTTTGTGTCTATTTGTACTTTTGCGCGCACTAGGCGATGGTCGCTGAGATGAATTTGGTTCAGTACTGTGACATCATTAACGGTTCTTGGTTTATTGGTTATGATTAAATCTATCTCGTTTCTAGTTCTTCCGTCAGGGCTTTGCCATGTCCATTTCCTTTGTTCCTTTTTATAGAAAAATGTATTCATGGCTTTCATGTTATGCATCTCTAAGAAATTAACGAGTCTTTGGCCTCTCTCGTTCCGCGTTCCTACTCCATGGTTGCCCATACAGGTTTCACCTCTTTCGACCTTACCTAGTTTCGAGTTAAAATCCCCTATTACATAGGTATGCACTGTTTTTTGTTGGTTTAAAGCCATCTCTACTTCGTCATAAAACTGTTCCACTTCTTCGTCGGAATAATCTGAAGTGGGTGCATATATTTGAACAATTTTCAACTGGTATCGTTTATTGAGTTGGAAAGTGGCGTACATCACTCTGGATGACAGTCCCACTGTCGAAATCATACGTTTAGCCCATTTTTTGTTGACAAGCATTCCGACTCCATTTCGACTGATTTCATCCTCTCCCTTAAAATAGAGTGTTGTCCCGTTCCTGAGCTTTAACAGATCCTCGCCCTTTCTTCTAACTTCGGATACTTCCTGCTAAAAATCTACGATTCCAAGAGCTTCAGCCACCCAGCGAGAAGATTTTTCAGCGGCATACGTCTCGCTAAGAAATTGGAGATTGGAATCAAGAAATTGGAAAGTGGTAAATACCACTTAACTAAACCAGGTTAGTTCCAACGCCACTCAAAAAGCTGCGTCGACATGGAACCAATAGTAAAGGAGCAAAAGCAGTGGGCAGACAGAATGAGCCAGTTGCTCATAAATATGAAGAAGGATTCCGGAAAGAGGAAAAATCGACTGTACCTAGCCAAGCGAGAAGATGAATTGGAAGGATTCTGGCGGGCATTCGAGAACGGTGACATCGAACTACAGAAGCGACTTCCAGCAGATCACGATTACATTAAAAAGGATTTCTACAGCCAGGCAAAGGAAAGATATCAAGTGATAGCAAACTATATACAGGAATAGCGGCCTAGAAACCGAGAAAATGGGAAACCCCGTCGAACAAGACGGCAGACTTAAAAAGCAAGAATTAGAAATGCGGTTATTTAGCGAGCTACTTGACGATGCAATTTTAGCACTGGAACAAGTCAAAAACAAGACAAAAATGTTCTATGTGTATAAAACCAACAAAATATCCCACCAATGGGAGAACATCACGAGCCTGCAAAAGGAAATCGTCGGATATGAACAAGAATTTACTGGGGACTACTTCACTGACGAAGTCTACAATCAGATGCGAGAGCGCTCTAACTAGGTAATAGCTCAAATATTCACTTATAATACTACCGAGTGACCATAAATTGTTGTGATTTTTTTCTTAGGTCGGCACTGTTTATGTTGGTGGCACTGTAAGTCTATGTCAAATTCGAGGTTAGCAGGTTAGGTTTTGCCATATATCTAATACTTACTATATTGCTAGCGGCTATGAGTGGGGAGGTCACGAAGGAAGTGAGACAGACAACCAACTCTTCAATGTATATGGTGAGCTGTGCGCAAGCGCGTCGGCGTCGTCCGCTCGGTGGGAAAGTGGTAAAGTTTAAAATTCGCTTTTAAAGGCGGAGTTCGAATTCTCAGGCATGCACACTAGACGCTTTATACTCAGAGTGAGACTATGTCGGCCCCGTAATATTTTCGGTCGCTTCCAAGCCCTACTAGCAGTATATGTATAATACATATATGGGTTTTGCGTCAGTTTGTGTCAAAACTGACGCAAATCTTAACCTGATTATTACACACAACTGTCACATGACTGACATCAGCCTATGAAAACCATGCACTTTTTGAAAATCGACCAATCTCGAACTGCTTACCTGATAAGCGCCTGTGGGCTGCTTACCAAGCGATAAGCTCCCTAGGGATGATTATCGACCCCGTTGATAGTCTAATAATTAGAAATAGAAATGCAAGAAACAAGCAATTTGAGCTTTTTTGCATTATTAGATCAATTTTAAATCATAATTCGTCTACGGGTTTTGTGTAATAATCTTCAAAATATAAACGCAGGCGACACACTTACATATAATTTTGCTCGTGCCAAGAGTCATCGTGCTGGTTGCCCTTAGAAAACTGCCCTCGGGCAAGCCCTCGGGACAGTTTTCATTGCAACCAGCACTCGACCCTTGGTGTGTGCAAAATTATCGGTAAGTATGTCTCGCCCTTGTTATATTACTATTGATAACATACCTCAGAGGCGAGACAAGTAAATTAATCAAAGATCCGGACGCTTCTGATGCTAATTACGAAACCGCATGGGACCTACTAAAAAACAGGTACAATAACAAAAGAATTTTGTTCTCGAAATTTTTAGACAACATATTAAAGCTGCTCAATTTAAACTATGAATCAGCAGCCAGTCTAAAACAGCTGCATGATGCGACGATGGAAAGTTTACACGCCATATCCAACATGGGCGTAAACGCAGCTGAAGTAACCAAACAACCCAACATGAGAGTGGTCAGTATTAGAGGTGGGAAGTTCGATTCTTTTTGGTGAATCGATTCATTTGAGTCGTTCGTTTGAACTGATTCGTTCTTACAGATTCGTTCGTTAACGAATCAGTTGGACTCGACACGAATGTCGAGTTGACTCGTTTACTGTCAGCTGAACGAATGCTTCTATTTCGCAATAGCCGGTTTAGTTTGGTTGACGATGTTGGCTATTTTTTATTTTGACTCATATATATTAAATATCATCAAACAGCAATTTATACATTTATGAATTCATGTAGTTCTTAATTCCTTTCCTGTTGGATTTAGAAAAATTTCGAAGTCGTGGTATTGCATCATAATTTAAAATTTTTGATTATATTTCCGCGATATTTGAGTTGATACCGCAGCGTTCAGGCTTTTAGACGTTCGATTCAGTTTGAACTTCGCACGCAAGAGCGCAAGCTAGGTCGAGACTCGCTGAAGTCAAAACTCGCGAACGTTGTCTTCCTTCAGAAATCGGTCGGCGGTTGGTTGGGCAAGTGAATCAGAACAGAATCGATTCTTTTGCAAAGACTGAATCGGTTCGTTCGATTCAGTGTACTGATTCGTTCTTTTTGAACGAATCGTTCGCGAACGACCCACCTCTAGTCAGTATGGTGTCTAACGTCGAAGAGGATTACCAACTCAGCAAGTTTTGGGAGATGGAAGAGTTCCTGATGAAGAAACCAGTCTTACAGGAGGAACAAGAATGTGAACGACAATTCGAAGCAACCCATTGTCGCAAACAAGATGGAACATGTGTGGTGAACATACCGTTCAAAGAAAACCCAAGTCAATTAGGAGGGCAGTCGCCAGAATGCTCCAAATGGAAAAACGATTCGAAGCTAACAAGAACTTGGAGTACGAATACAAAAACTTCATGAAGAAATACCTTTCCTTAGGACACATGAAGAAGGTGGACCAAAATGATGGTCCGGGAAGAGGATATTTCATTCCTAACCTAACCAAGCTGTCATAACGGAGGACAGAGAAACAACCAAACTAAGGGAAGTCAATGATGCCTCGTCCAAGATATCCAGTGGAAAAAGCCCGAACTAGATGATGCACACAGGGCCTAGAGTTCCTATATGTACTAAGAGTTGCGCCATTGGATGCACAAATCAAGGACCATGCGATGTAGCAAACATACAGGGTGTGGGACACCGATTAGCCATATATTCCTTACGTCATAATAAATCTATTAAACCTAATATACCTTAGTACAAAGTCCCTTCATTAAGAAGTTATAGGGCCTTGAAGTTCAATTTTTTATTTTTTATTTTTTTGTTAATTTCCACAAATGTAGAGATATCGATTTGAATTTTGGTATACATAATTACTATTATATACTGCACTAATAGAAAAAATTTCATACACTATACTTGACTGTAAAGGGTACTTTACCTAACTTTCAAAACTTTTTTTAGCTCTAACTTTGTTATATGTAAAAAAATTTTAAATTTCAGGTTATTTTCTGAAATATAATTAAAAAACACAAAAATAATGTATTCTTAGTTCTTAAGCATAAAAGCAACCGTTTACCGTAAAATGTCCATCAAGGGTTTTTGGTTGTCATTACGATGTGCAATTATCAAGTAGCCATGATCACAAAAACAATGGGTAATGATTGTAATCTAGTAAACAACAACAATAAATCAATTAATGAAGTTGGTGACATCAGGTTTTTGTCTTTTGTGCTTACGAAAATGCTGCGACATAACGAAACTTTCAGCATTGGAGAATTCGTTATGTAGCGGCATTTTCTTAAACATAAGAGAACAAATTCTTATGTCACTAATGTCATTGATTAATTTATCATTGTTTTTTACTAGATGACCATTGTTTTTGTGATCATGCCTACTTGATAATTACATGTGTAAGTGACAACCAAAAACCTTTGATAGGTATTTTAAGGCAAATGGTTGCTCCTACGCCTATGAAGTAAGAGTACATTATTTTTGTGTATTTTAATTTTCTTTCAGATAATAGCCTAAAATTTTACAGATAACGAAGTTAGAGTTAAAAAAAGTTTTGAAAGTTTGGTAAAGTGCCCTTTACAGTCAAGTCTGGTTTACGAAATTTTTCCTATTAGTGTAGTATATAACAGTAAGTATGTATACCAAAATTCAAATTGATATCTCTACATTTATGGAAATTAACAAAAAAATAAGAAATTAAAAATTGAACTTCAAGGCCCTATAACTTGTTACTGAAGGGACTTTGTACTAAGGTATATTAGGTTTAATCGATTTATTATGACGTAGGGAATCTATGGCTAATCGGTGTCCCATTCTTTTTGTGACACCCTGTATATTTCATTTATTTTAGTTGAAAGAAGTATGCAGGAATTTTAAAATCGGCAAAAATCAGGTACTCCATGGATTATGGATCCAAAACAAGTCACCCTACATGTCCCAACTTTTGTATATACAGTGTGGTCCATTAAGTGGGACAACAAATGGGATTTTTTTTATTAGTTGTACAACCGAAATTTAAATACCGCCAAAAGGTAGTGCATGTTCGATAACCATATCAGATGCCCTTAGAATGGCTTCAAGTCAAACAGCATACAGGGCCGTGCAAAAAATATGAAATTGGTGAAAGAATAAAGTCCCTTTATTTCAGAAAATATAGCAAAATTTTATTGAGAAAAGTTGTTTAGCATCAAAAGTTATAGGGCATTCAGTAAACACAAAAACATTTTTTTTTTGAAGTTGGCATATTCATGCAATTTTTGTACTGGGGATTCTGTATTTTGTTTTGCAAAAGTTTCCACACCTGAATACAGGCAGATTTGAATTTAAAAATGACAATTAAGATTTTTGATTGTCAGTGTCAAAGTAGATATATTTCTAGAAATTCTCACCTGAAGTTTTATAAAATGTAATAAAAATACCTATTAATAACCTCTACGTCAATAGTATCCAACACGGTATTTGTATAATACATTTAAAAGTAGTTAATTACAACATTTATGACAGATGGGATGTAAATGTCACACCCTTAACCTATTTGTTTTAGTAACTTTTTGTAAGTACATTCCTATACAAAGATAAATTTTGAAAGTACACTCATGAAATGTTGGAAATCAAAGGCCACTTTGTGTTTTTATGTTTACTGAACAGACTATATGCTCAAATACATAGTCACGGCCTCCTATTCGAATTTTTATTCTTTTTTGGAAAATTTTGTATTACCTCCGTATGATACATATTTTTATTATTCTGATTTTATATGTATTTAAAGTAGCCAGAACCACATCACTTTTAAATAACTTTTAGCAACTTGAAGGGTATTTGTAAAATTTACTTGAATTTATATCTTTTTAGGTAACCGTCCACTTCATGTTTGTTGCAACGATATTTAACAGACCTTTAGAATTTCGCAAATATTCTTTTTAAAAAGGCAAATGCTTTACTAATAATAATTAGATATGAAAAAACTCTCAATGAAATCAGAATAATAAAAATATGTATCATACGGAGCTAATACAAAATTAAAAAATAAATAAAATAAAAATTCGAATAGGAGGCCCTGACTTTGTATTTGAGCATAACTTTTGATTCTAAACAACTCTTCTCAATAACATTTTGCAATATTTTTTCACTTGCGGGACCAAAGTTGGCACTTTAGTCACTTATTTCAGGGACTAAAGTAGCTCATTTACTCTCTAGGGACAGAAGTAATTACTTTAGCCCCTAGGGACTAAAGTAAAAAATGTTACTGTATCTATGGTAATCTATGGTAAATTCGGGTTATCAGGTTAGGTTTCGCGTCAGTTTTGACATAAACTGACGCAAAACCTAAGCTACTAACCTCGAATTTGACATAATTGTGAGCTCTTGTCATAATGACTTACAGTGCCACCAACTTTAAAATTTACCAAAGGCTACTAATTTTAAAATAATTGTAACTAAAATGTCAATAAATGACGTTTAAAAAAACGGGTTTTCGTTTTAAATCTTCCTGCAACGTGAAAAAAATAGTATATGCAACTCGGAGAGAATGCTATTTTGCTTCAGTGCAATTTCTGACTCTCGGGCTTCGCCCTCGAGTCAGAAATTGTACCTCAGCAAAATAACGCAATTCTCTCCCTTATTGCATAATCTACTATTTTTGAACTAAGGTAACTTTATTCTTGAACGAATTTCATATTTTTTGTCCTGCCCTGTATGCTGTTTGATTTGGAGCTATTCTAAATGCATCTGACGTGGTTATCGAACATGCACTAGCTTGTGGCGGTATTTAAATTTCGGTTGAACAACTAATAAAAAAATGTGTTCCGAAGTGCGAATTGAACGAGTGGAAGAAGTAATTCCCGGAACTACGCAAATCGAAGGCTTGCATAAATTCGAGGAGCATCGTGGACACAGAAATTTCCTAACTTCTATGACAGATAGATTGAAAGCTGTAATTGCAAACCGTGGCGACATTACAAGGTATTAATATAATTTATGTAGGGATGCATTCTGTGTTTGTAAATTTCATTATTTGTATTATAACCATATCCTATGGTTTTTATTTGTAATTTGCATATATCACATCAAAATTACAGGTAACTGTAATTTAGGAGTATGGAAACGTTTTAAACAATACCTACAATACAGGTAACTCTAGTTTAGCAGCATGGAAACGGCTTAAACGGTATCAAAATGTTAAAATATTGTCACTATGATCTATTTAGGTGTAACCGTTTTATTGGCGACAACTGTATCACACACTTAGTGTATTCCTCTAGTGACCTTTCTGAGTTTGACTTTAGAACGCCATCTACTGCATTTTTATTTGAAATTTAGTATAGTCATATTAAAGACGACATTTCTTACTTTTGTAGCTTTACAATTTTTTATTTATTTGGTAACCATTGAATGGACGCTTGAAAATTGTAATTGCTTTTGTATTTATAATGATTAATCAATTGATTTTTGTATGATTAATATATTCGACTGGTTGTTACCGATAAAAGTTGTTGAAAGAAGTTACCTTTGACTAATTTCAATGGAAATTGTCTTACTTGATCTTGATTCACTAGAAACAAAGGCACTATTTTACCAGAGTACTGACAGATCGTTGTCCTTTCTCACTCTAAAGTACATACCCTGGTAAAGAACAAATACGCAGCGGCGCAGGAATTAATGTAATTACGGGGGGTGGGGGTTACAAAAAAATTTTGAGTGTCTTAAATAACTAAGCTTTATGTTCGACTGTTTCATAAACACTTTATTATAGTACTATTTAGCGTCCACAGAGTGCCACTTTAATTCATAGAGTAAAGTAAAACGGCCACCCTTCAATGTCCAACAGTTAGATTTAGATTTAGATTCCACGACTGCCTTTTGCTGGCTTGCGCCGTCAGCCCTTTGGGGTTTTTGTACTGTCGGGAGTTTTCAAGTTAGCAGGCCGACATCCGTATCTTTTACTAGACTTGAAATGTCCCCTACTAGCTTGCGGTTGTCAATAGAGTTAAGGCTCCAATCGAGTTGGTGTCTTTTACGCTCTAATGCTGGGGATTCAAAGAGGATATGATAGGCTGTTTCATCATCCTCTTGTCATAGTCTGCAAACAGGTTCATCTCTATAGATATTGATCCTGTGCATAAATTCTCTGAATGCTCCAGTGCCTGTTAGTAGACTGACTACTTGCTTGATTCGAGTTCTGTTCAGTCTCAACAGGGTTTTGGTGGTTTGTAGATTCGGAGTTTTTAGCAATCTTTTGCAATGTGTTGCTTGTTGTAGTTTCTCCACCTTAGTTGGTGTGCGGTATTGACCCATTCATTAATGGCTGAGTGGGCTTGGTTTTTCTGAATGCTTAGACCAGGTTCTGGACCGGTCATTGCATTACGGGCTGCTTCTTTGGCGAGCTTGTCCGCCTTTTCGTTTCCTTCAATACCTTGGTGACCTGGGATCCAGCATAATTTCACTGTATTTCCCTGGCTTAAGGTTTGAAGTTTGGATTTGCATTTCTTGACCAGTCTCGATGAAGTACTGAAAGCGTTTAGCACTTTCAATGCTGCCTGACTCTCTGAGAGAATGTGTATGTCTCGATTGAGCAGCTTCTTTTCTATGCTGATGTTTGCGCATACGTTAATAGCTTGTACTTCAGCCTGAAAGATGTTACAAAACTTTCCTAGACTGACTTTTTCGTTGGTTCTAGGATTGGTACAGTACACACCGGAGCCTGTACCCCCTTCAAACTTAGATCCATCAGTGTAAAAAATGATGTTCTTATTTGTTGGAGTTGGTAGTCCAACAGTTAGTTATTATCCAAATAAAGTTAATTTTATTGAAATCAGGAAAGGTTATATTAATTGAAAACTACAAATAATAGGAAGGAATTCATCTTTAACGTCTTATTTATGGTAATATGTAGTTATTCTTGATATAACGCAGAAGAAGGACACTTCGAAACTATCAAATGCTTCAATAGCAACTTTAATTTTCTAATGCGTCTAATATAAATGTTACTGTAGATAAAAGGAAATATTCTGCAGTGCAGTCGAACGTAAAGCGTTGCATGCAGCTGGTACATAATCAGACCTTATTTAACTCGTCCTCTTTAACGCTACGCTACACTCGCTCTGCATAAAATAGACTCGGATTCGCTCGAAAACTGTGAAGCGGTGCGGACGCTACGCGTGTGCTCTGTTATCACGGTGCAACGTTCGACCTTATAGATAGCTTATTATCCTTGTATCGCAGTGAGTAAATATAAACAATTTAATTCTCTTCGCTTAAAATCTTAAGCCAGGAGTGATAATAATTCATCCAATGATGAAACTAAACTGCAAAATCAAGCGCCCAAGCGCAAAGCAGATAATTTAACACCCCCTATTAACGAGGTACAAAAAAGATATCTCTGGACATCCGACGAGCTACTGAAGAAAAATAATTTTTTCAATTCATCACAAAACGTCGACGATGAAAATGAAAGCCAGCCAATTGAAAACGAAGTTTCTTCACAAACCACAACTACAAACAAAATAAAAATCCCGCCAATCTATCTGGAAAATAAAATAAATCACACCGCACTGGTGGCTGATATTAAGACCTTAATCAAAAGCACATTCACAACAACGCATAGCCAAAACACAATACGAATTAACTTAACACAAGAGGACGACTACCGCATCCTAACAGAATTTTATAAAAAGAATGAAATTCCTTATTATACTTACCGCAATCCCAATAGTCAGTGGTAATCAAAAATGTACCCTTGTCCTTAACAAAAGAGGAAATTAGCAAAGCCCTTAAAACCTTACCTGTCATTAACATAACGCGCTTATTAACTAAAGACAAAAGATCACTGCCAATTTGCGCAGTCGAATTAACAAATAACGACGAAGGCAAACGAATATTCAGTCTTAAGCAGTTATATTACTCCATTGTTACAGTCGAACTACGAAAGAATGCCACCAACATACCTCAATGTCACAGGTGTCAAAAATATGGACACACTAAGAACTACTGCACCCTACCGTTCAAATGCTTCAAATGTGCAGTTTCCCATGAACACACCTCTTGCAACAAGAGAACCAATGAAAAACCGACCTGTGCTAACTGCGGGGGAGACCACGCTGCCAGCTACCGTGGATGCAGCCATCACAAACAACTCCAACAAAAACGCACTAATATCAGGTACCCCAATAGAAGCAACATCAACGATGCCCATGTAAACGATAATCAAACATACCCCCAACCTGCCCAAAACCTTTTAAAAAATATCCCAAATACCCCAGCAAACTTATCCCAACAATTACCAGATACTGCCCTTCCAAGTAATTTCATCAATATTTTAATAAACCTGATAACCCCATACCTTTCCCAAATAAAAACCTTCCTAGTCAACACTCTTCTACCCTTACTCCTAAATGGCCCCTTACTCCTAAATGGACCCTAACTCTCAACGAGCAGTCAACGTATCAACAATTCTCAACTGAAACGCCAATGGTATTAGTACACAACGTTCTACGTTTATAGCCTTCCTAGCTAGATATCAAGTAGATATAGCATGCATCACCGAAACTCATCTAACAGAAGGAGAAAATTTCAAAATTCCAGGTTATCGAGTGTACCGTAAAGACAGAAACGCCCAGATAGCGTCTGGCGGAGTGGCTATCATCATCAAACAAAAACATACCCATAATCCGATTATAAACCCTCATGATACCACTTTAGAAGTCACAAGAGTACAAGTCAAACTTAACGACTCAAGCAATCTCACCATCATGAGCACCTATAGGCAACCCAACAAAACCTTAAAAGAAGATGATGTCAAGACACTATTTAATTCATCACTGATGATCGGAGATTTAAACAGTAAACTTGTAACCTGGGGCTGCAGAGCAACCAATCCAGAGGGAGTAAAACTCGAGCAATTCTCAACTGCACATGGATTCCAAGTACTAATACCAAACGAATACACCTATTTCCCATACCGAGCCGATCATCAACCAGACATGTTGGATATAGTCATCCAAAAAAATTTCACCAAGCCCATTGTACAAAGGGTCATCCCCGAGCTAAACTCTGATCACCTGCCTGTACTAATCTCATTTGACAGCACTCCTAAACCCAAACCACCCCCGCGCAACTAACTAACGGACGATAAACTGGGAACTCTTCCAAGACACATTAAACCTCAACCTCGTCAAGATGCGAACCCTCACTACCCAAAAAGACATTGACAAAACTGTCTCAAGCATTACCTCATCGATAACTGACGCCGCCAAGAAAGCTAGATATCCTAAACCCGACTATAATCTTCCTCCTCCTCACATACTCAATCTGATTAAATATCGAAGTCAAACCAGAAGACTCTGGCAACGAACAAGAAACCCTGAAACCAAAAGACTGCTGAACAACCTCACGCATCTACTAAAACGTGAACTAGATGACCATAGAATCCAATCCTACCGCAAATACATTGCAGATATAGGCACCGGAGACCCAGGGATGTGGAAAACCACCAAAAAAATCTTAAAAACACCTCAAGAGATGCCAACGCTCAAACCAGACAATGATGCCATCTGTACAGATGAGGGAAAAGCCGCTGCGTTTGCCAACCATCTGGAACGGACTTTCACACCGACAATTTCCTGCACTCCTACCCAAGTGGCACATATAACGAACTACATCGAAACCCATCATCCCATTAGCACTGACTTTAATCAACACACATCCCCAAACGAGCTAAGTGAACTAATAAAAACATTACACAAACGCAAATCACCCGGTCACGACCTAATTCCTAACCTTGTCCTTCTACACCTAACTAGAAAATGCCTCTCCTACCTGGCAACTCTGATGAATGCATGTATGCGAATAGGCTATTTTCCTCAAAGCTGGAAACACGCACACATACTTATGTTTGCAAAACTGGGAAGAACAAAGAACAACTTACAAGCTATCGACCAATTAGCTTATTAACTACCATTTCCAAGCTTTTTGAAAAAGTTATACATACACGCCTAATCAAAATCACCAACGCACTCCACATCCTCCCACCCTTCTAATTTGGGTTCAGAAAAGGGCACTCGACCTGCCATCAACTGCAACGGATTAGCGAACATATTGCAACAGGATTTGAAAATAAATGCTTCACCACTGCAGTCTTCTTGGATATTACCCAGGCCTTCGACAAGGTTTGGGTTGAAGGTCTCAAGAAAAAACGTCTAGGCTACGAAATACCACGTTACCTTTTAGCCATTATTTTCTCATTCCTTGAAAATCGAACCTTTGCCGTTAAGATCAACACAGCAATCTCCGATACAAAAGCCATATGAGCGGGAGTCCCTCAAGGCAGCATTCTGGGCCCACTTCTTTTTAACATATACACCTCGAACATACCAAAAATACCGGCGACATTAGCCACGTTTGCCGACGATACGGCTATCTTAACGCAAAACACAAACTTAGAAATAGCAATTAACCAATTACAAAACGCAACGGACAAATACAATAAATGGCTCAAAGAGTAGAACATCAAGATCAACCCTAGTAAATGCCAATGTAAAATCTTCACTCTGAGGGGAATTGCCAATTCGCTCTCTATTACTATCGATGGAAGCGTTATACCTTGGAGCCCCAGAGACACAGCAGTTAAATATCTTGGAGTGTTCCTTGACACAAAGCTGAACTGGAGCTACCACACTAATCAGAAGTTAATACAATGCCATAACAGACTCCGACAACTCTATCCCATTATAAACCGCAAAACCCCCCTCAGACCCGAATGCATCACCCTTCTATATAAAACCCTGCTGCGACCCCCAGCTCTCTATGCATCTCCAATCTGGAGTAATACATCCAAAACAAATATCATAAAGCTCCAAAGATACCAAAACAAGGTTCTGCGAATTGCAGTAAATGCCCCATGGTTCATTCGCAATGTGCAGCTACACCATGAGCTTGGTGTTTCACCAGTTCAAACCTATATTACCACGACCACCAAGAATTTCATCTTAAACATCAATAAATGCGAAGGAGCGATACACTACAACATCGGTCAACGCAACATCCATAAAAGACTAAAGAGAAAGCTTCCACAAGATACCCTCTCAGGACTCTCAGATGAAGAAAATTAATGAAGATCGTCAACACAGATTGACAGAGGCCGTCACTACCAGCTTCCATGCGACCAACGTAGCCCATTGCTAACTTAAGTCACAATACAGATAATGTGTGTACTGTTAGTCAAAGTTATCTTATGTCAAAACTGTCATGTATAACACTTGTATGTTGATCATCATATATTGTGTAATGTTATATAAAACTTTTGTTGCAAAAGTTTATATGAAATGCAGTTTTTGGAAAAATCGCAAAATGAAAGTTTTAAAAACACTTTCTTCAAAACGAATAAATATAAAAATGTTTTAAACTGTTATTGAACAGAATTGCCTGAGAGGCTGCTTCAGGATTCCGTTACTTTGCGCTGATTCTATCCGTCAAGCACGTAAACAAGACTGTGTTTACGTTTTAAACCAATGTAGTCAATGGTACTTGAACGGACGACAGTAAAAACCACCCTTGGAGCACAGCCTCATGCCCCATAAATATTATGGCTTAGAAAGGGTAGTGAATGAATCAAACATTAAATGCAGATTGCTTTTTATTATGAAAATAAACTAGTATTTATACAAAACTAAAATGCTTAACGCAGTAACAATATCAAAGTTCATATATACAGTTTACTAGGACAGAGTGTTTAAATTACAAAACAGCAGATAAGCAATTGTGCAGTTTTTATTTCCTGCTAGAGCGAAGGTCGCCCGTTGAACTTACTACTGTAGGTCGGTATTGTGCATGGAGTGCAGATTTGCATTTTTCCTGGTCTTTAACTCGTCTGATTGCGTAATAACACTGGCTTTTAAATTATTAATAATGTTCCGTAAATTTGGACTGAAATATATATTTTTAATCTAATTTAAACATATTAAATTTAGTAATTATGAGGCAAAGCTGGTGATGGCTATATTAAATTTTTCTTGCTAATAAATGGGAATTGCATTTAAAAACATGCAACTGGATTTCGTAAATTTTAGAAAAATAAAATTTATGTGTGTTTAAATCAAGTTTAAACATATTGCCAATTTTAGGCCGAAGAAAAAGAAAAGGAAAACTATATTGTTTCTTCCACATTAAGGGTTTTTAGACGATATTCTTCTACGGCTGACTGGCGTTGTTTGGATTGATGCTTCCTTCGGTTGATCCTTTTCCGAATGTAGTAGAAGGCTCCTATTAGAATAGCCCCTCCCAATAGGCTGCCTGTGATCCCGCTGGATAGATAGGAGTGGTGGCGGATGGTTTTCCAAGTTATGTCCTTTAGGTGCTGCTGGAATTCCTCTGGAGAGGTAGTAGCGACGTCGGATGGCTCTCCATGCTACTTCCTTCAGATGATGTTGCAGGTCTAACCGAGAGGGTTGGTTTGGAACATCCCGACAACGTCCATCTGCTGCCTCTTCCTTTGGAGATAAATATTATATGAGTGAGTACGATAATTAATATCACTCTTGCCGGGGTTAGCTTTTTTAGAAGATGCCGCATCGGTATTCCACATTGCGTGTTTTTGGTAAATTCCCTCGCAGACTTTAATAAGCCATCTTCTTGATTCCATCTTCTACGAGGGGCTAAGTGCTTAGCGAACTCGGAGGTTTGCTCGCTTGCTGCATCTCTTGATGCCATTTCTTGATGCCACCCTCCACTAGGTGCTAATTGTTTATTGAATTCGGAGGGTTTCTCGATTGCTGCAGTTCCTGCTGCAACTTCTTGACTCCATCCATCGCTAGGTGCGAAGTGTTTGGTGTCGGATTTTTCTTTTCCTGCATCCCCTGCCGACAAGTCTTGGTGCCGCTTTCCACCGGGTGTCAAGTTTTTAATGGAGTCGGAGGGTTTTCCATTTTCTGCAGTTATTGCTGTAACTTCTGGGCTCCGTCCATTACCGAGTGTCAAGTTTTTAGTGGGCTCGGAGGTGTTGTTGTTAGCAGCAGTTATTGCTGCAGCTTCTTGGCTCCATCCATCGCTAGGAGCTGCTGTCGAAGCATCTGGAGGAGTTACAACGATTTTTTCGTGGCCTGCAATTTCTGGACTGCATCCACTGCTTGGAGCTGCTGTAGGAGTTTCAACAATTTGTTCGTGGCCTGCAATTTCCTTTTCTTTCTGTCCATCGACTTTGTGAATGGAAACTTCCTGAATGGAGACTTTGTGAACGAGGACTTCGTGAGTGGAGACTTTGGAAACTCCATGCACTTGGTGATTTTCTTGCGAATGAGAAGATGCTATTTTTACACGTTCGATGATAACAGGATGTTGAACTTCCGTATTCTTTATATTGGCAGCTGCTATTGCTCGTTCTTCCGCTGTAGGATCATTTGTTGATATTTCCTTCACCTGCTGGATTGTTACTCCTGGGATGGATCCATTTGATGCGGGATGAATCTCTTTAACTGTCTCAATAAATTTTTCCTTGCATACCTGATCTTCTGTGGAAAGTTTTCTATGTGTGGGCACTTCTTCTATGTCCCAGAATTTCTGCAACTGATATTCTTCTCCAATTTTCACGAGTTGCCAATCGTGGTATTGACCTTCATGTAGTTGTCCCGATGTTGATTGATTTGAGCCACTGTGTCTGTGAATTTATTCTCACATACCTGATCGTCTGGGGAAATTTTTCGTTGAGTGGGAGCTTCTTCTATGTTCCAGCATTTTTGTAACTGCTCATCTTCTTCGATTTTGGCAACCATGGTGTTGACTTTAATGATTTCGTTATGTTGTCTTCCAATGGTTCCAGATAAGATCCAGCCCAGCTCGGTATTTTGTCCTAAGATGCCATCCTCTGTTTTAGTGATTCCTTCTAAAATTATTTTTGAATATTCTTCGGCGCCTAGAATTATGTCTATGGGGCCAGGTTGGTTGAAGGTTGGATCGGCGATGAAAATATTGCTCCAGGAATTGATATTTATGTTTGGGATAGGGGATGAAGGCATGGCTTTGGTAAGTTTGGGAAGTATTAGTAAATTGACAGGTAGGGAAAAGTTACTTGAAAATCTAGGTGTGATCAAACCTGGGATTTTCCATTTGGCAATTTTTGGCTCGCTGTTCCCAATTCCTGTGATTTCAGCTCGAACCTTGGCCCTGGGTAACCCCAATAATTCGGCTGATGCTTCCGTGATAAATGACTCCTGAGATCCGGGATCTATTAATACTCGTAGTAGATGAGTCATCCCGGATGCTGCCTTTACTTGAACCATTGCTGTGGCAAGTAGAACTTGGCTCTCCTGTGCGCCTAAATTGGCGGTGATGACGTCTGACTTCGGCTTCTTTTCTGGAGCGTTGGAAGTCTTCATAGCTGCTGCATGAGCTGACGTTCTCATCCTTTGGGCAGGGAGCGGCCTTGATGGTGGCTGCGCCTTATGAAGCAGTGTATGATGCGGGAAGCGACAGATCCTACAATTAAAATAGGCACGACATGGTATATTTGAATCGTGCCGCAAGCATCGATAGCACAATCCATTGGTTTTTACTGCTTCTAGTTTTTCATGGGTAGGTAGCCTCTGGAATTGGCTACAGTTGTCGATGTAATGATCTCCATGGCACAGCTTGCAATTTAGGGATGCGGAGGCGTAATTCTTCTGTGGTCTTTCCTGCGTGGGCTTTCGAGCTCCATCTATGGATTCTAGGGATTGGAACCGCACTTGCAGGAAAGCCATTAAATTTTGGTGATCCTGGACTTCATTTGGACATTGAAGCGACTGTTCATATAATTTGTTGGTTTCAGGATCCCATTTTCGAGCGATAGCTCTGTTAATCCACGGACCCCAACTGTCCGTGGAGATGCCTAAATTTTTGATTGCCTCCACACATTTCTTGATGGAGTCGTGCAATCTTTTTAACCCTTGGGCTGACTCTTTGGAGAGGACCGGCAGATCGAATATGGTATCTAGCAATTTAGTTAAAATAAGGCGATTATTTTGATACCTTTGTTGCAGCAGATTCCAGGCGGTGTTGTAGTTTGCTTGGATAACAGCTAGATGCTGGATCAGTCGGCTTGGCTCTCCCTTAAGATGCGTCTTTAAATATTGCATCTTGATGACATCGTCCATATTCTGGTTGTCATCTACTAATTTGGTGAACAGGTCCTTGAAAGTGGCCCATTCCTCATAATTTCCCTCGTATATGGGAATTTTGACTTGAGGAAGCGAGATGGCTGCTGCTTGCTCGTTCCTTGGCGGCGCTTGCAATAAAATAATTAAATTTCTATACCTGTCTTCCAACGTAGTATATTCATCACTGAAGTGCATTTGTTCTGAAGCCATGTCGTTTGACATAACCTCTTCGTCCATCTCGACCACACGATCCCATTTTTCTCTTAATTCCCTTGTCGTGATGGCGGGCCTCCCTAATTCTTGTGTTAGTTCGGCGTCGTCCATCGCTTGCTTAAAATTCTGGATCCGAATCTGCAGTTTTCGGATACGAACCTTTTGCTCGGGGTTGGCCACCATTTCCTCTTGCGTGCTGATTACGGAGGGGTTGGAAATTTCCGTTGATTTTGAACAGCTCTACAAGTAACTTTTTGCTTCGCCGTATATGGCCTTAATTTGGTCGTAATACCCTGTTTTAAAATAATTATGAGTTGGAATACTTAGCTGCCCCATTTCTGCGTGATTTTTAGTTGCAGTGTTCCAAAGCTCGTCCAGCGTTTTGTTGCGACTGGCGATGTAGGCTTCATTTTTTCGGCTGGCAGGGTCCTTTTTGCTGTTGGATAATATTTGCTTTATCTTCTGCGCGAGCTCTTCTTGGGCGATAGCTAAGTTGTTGAATTCCTCCATGTTGTTGGCCATTTTCTGGGAACTGGGTGGTTGGCAGATGTTGTCTTCTTCTCGGGATGTGTTTTTTCGTTAGTTGGAGACAGATCCGGCTCGAAGGACCATGAACAGAGTTGCCTGAGATGCTGCTTCAGGATTCCGTTACTTTGCGCTGATTCTATACGTCAAGCACGTAAACAAGACTGTGTTTACGTTTTAAACCAATGTAGTCAATGGTACTTGAACGGACGACAGTAAAAAAACCACCCTTGGAGCACAGCCTCATGCCCCATAAATATTATGGCTTAGAAAGGGTAGTGAATGAATCAAACATTAAATGCAGATTGATTTTTATTATGAAAATAGACTAGTATTTATACAAAACAAAAAATGCTTAACGCAGTAACAATATCAAAGTTCATATATACAGTTTAATAGGCCAAAGTGTTTAAATTACAAAACAGCAGATAAGCAATTTGTGCAGTTTTTATTTCCTGATAGAGCGAAGGTCGCCCGTTGAACTTACTACTGTAGGTCGATATTATGCAAGGAATGCAGAATTGCATTTTCCTGGTCTTTAACTCGTATGATTGTGTAATAACACTGGCTTTTAAATTACGAATAATGCTTTATAAATTTGAACTGAAATATATAGTTTTTAATCTAATTTAAACATATTAAATTTAGTAATTATGAGGCAAAGACTGGTGATTGCAACATTAAACAGTTCTTGCTAATAAATGGGAATTGCATTTAAAAGCATGCAACTGGATTTCGTAAATTTTAGAAAATAAAATTTATGTGTGTTTAAATCAAGTTTAAACACTGCTTGCTGCTTGAATTGATAGAAGTGATAGTGGTATCAACCGAAAGAGAAAAAAAGTGCGCTTAATTTGATGCTACTTTACTTCAATTTATTGCTTGTTTAAGATAAAAAAGCTTTAAAACTGTAAGAAATATTGTGCATTTTAACACACCTCCAACTAGCTCAAAATGGTAAAAATGGCGGCAGTCGAAGGAGGAAAGGAGGCGTTACCCTCTGCTAAACAGTTGATTAATCGGAGAACAATTTATTATAGTTATTATTTTGTACAGATTAACTTAAAACTAGAGAATATATACATATAACCCAGAAAAAGAAGATGGCGGATTGGTGTCCGTGGTCGGATGCCGGTGGGATCCTTCGGAGGCGGCGGCTGAAGGGCGCAGCGTCCTAGAAGCGGCTGGGGCTGCAGTAGCGGACGCTTGTCGTCCTCTTGGGGGCGGCGGTTGAAGGAGCTCGACGTCCGGGGAACGCGTAGGCGGCAGGTGCGAGCGATGATCTTCCTCTCGGGGGCGGCGACTGAAGGAGCTCGACGTCCTGGAAACGCGTAGGCGGCGGGTACAAACGATGACTGTCCTCTCGGGGGCGGCGGCTGAAGTGGCTCGACGTCCAAGTTCCTCGAAGACGGCAGGCGGCTGAATCCAGCGGAGACGGCTGTGCTAAGTCCAACGGAGGTGATATGCTCTAAGTCCAGCGTGGGCGAAAGCTCCGTGAACGGCAGAGTCCAGAAGGGGCAGCTTTCCTGAATCGCCAGAGTCCGAATAGGCAGCTAGTCTGGGAGCAGCAGAGTCCAGAGAGGCGGCTAGTCCGTGAGTGGCAGTCCAAGCTAGGCAGCTTCCTTCGAGGTTGGCTGGAACTCCTGGAGGTGGCTGTTGATCCTTGGATGGCTGCTTGTTCGACCCGCCGAGGCAGAGTGATTTCCTAAGGCCAGGGTGTCTCTATTTAAAGGGCCTGAACCCCGAGGTAGCTGCCTCCCTCGATGCTTATTGGCCCGTGGCGTGAAGACGGATTTCTGGGGGCATTCATTTAGGCAATTGTGCAAGGCGTCATGCTAATTTCCCGGCGCATCTAATTAGCGGTTTGATTTTAGCTGCATTGTCTTGCTGGACAAAAAACTTAAATTTTGATACTAGACACGGCCTCGTTTTATTAAGATATCGTGGTGCTCCGATTCCAGCGCGGCAATTTAATTAGCGCGCTCGAGCAGTATTTTAATCGTACTGTCTTGCCCGAATCGAGAGTTCACTATGCTCAGATTATGGTGCTGCCACTCGTTTTAATTAGCGCGCGATTAGCGGCTTGATTCTAGCCCCATTATATTGCTCGAAAATCCACTTGAATTTTGAATCTAAACCCGACGTGATTGAGATTGCTATTGGCAATGGTAAAGCTAATTTCCTGGCGCGTCTAATTAGCGGTTTGATTTTATCCAGATTCGGCTTCCTGGTCAAAAAACACGACTTTTGATACTAAACAAGATTGGCTTAGCGCGTTATTTGCTGTTGTTGTTTCAGGTGCGAGGTACTATAGTTTCCGGACGTGTTTCACTGCGCGTGCCGCTAATTAAATAGATTCAGTATTGGGCCGCAATCCCTCGTCTTCCTTGTAATTTTTTTTGCGCCAGTGTTGATACGCCACACTTGATAGTACAATTTCCGCTGCACCAGTAATTAGAATAAATGTGGCCATTTCTGCATATATAATAGTTTGCCCCAGCGCACTTAAGGGTTCTTTTTGCTCGAGAACTATGACGGTTCGGATGCCCACTGGCCTTTGTTACGCCGGCGGGTTAATTTATCACACCAGGGATCGGCGTTTTGACCATGCTTGCCTTCTCGGGAATTATGTAGCTTACTTTTTGTGTTTCCTTGCTTAATGGGATTTTTCGAGTACTTGATCTGACGTTCTTACAAATACAAGTGAGTGACGGATAACGGCTTGAGTTTTTGAGCGGACTTGTTACTGCATATTGGAATTTATTGCTTCCGCCCTTATTTTCTTGGCTACCAAAATGATTTATGCAAAGGCTCGAGAATTGTCATCTGGGCTGGTTTCTGTAGAATTTGGGATTTTTATGGCTCATTGTTCACCATCGATACGAGTTTGACGGCTTAATTTTTAAATTCCGGCTGACGATCGTATCAATTTTATTCATACAAAACAGACTAGCGATGATCAAATTTATTTATGCCAAACTAAATGTAATTTTCTGTCAGCTATCAATTCACGTATTTAACTAATTACTGTGATAATAACATTTAAAAACCGTCAGAATAGTGTTTTGTGTGATAAATGAGGAGAACGGAATCAATTCTTTAGAAATATTAGAAAATACATTGCATTGCGAACGAAAAAACAGAGAGTTGTAATACACAGCATCGGAGGAACACCGAAGAAAGTTGCCCAATACCTCAAGTTAAACAATCTCGTAAAGTACACGGAAAATTTTTTTCGCGGACATCGGCAACGTTTCTTACAAATGCTGGTGCCTATTTGACAGTGTTGAAGCACAATGGGGGGGGTGGGGGTTGAAAAGTTCTTCGGGAGCTTAAAAATATATAGAAGATTCTCTAGATGCAAAACTAGAAATAGCTAGGATGATGCAAGAAGGTGAAAATGTTGTGGAAGTTCAGCAACAAAAACAAATGCACATGTCTACATCGGCCTGCATCGATTAATAGTTCAGGAATGACTGTTTCCGGAAATTTGAAATATACAATTAACATAAATATTAATAATCCGGCGAACCCAGCGGTTGAGTAATTCCTGTTGTTGCATTTCCTTCAAAATAAAATTTGTCAAAAAAGTTTCATTTGAGGATTTATTGTGTCAAAAATAACAATCTGGCAAGTGTTGCTTGGTTACACTTACTGGCTCTGATACCACAATAGCTCACTTGTACTCAAAATGGCGCCGCGAAACTGAATCTACCACACATTATGAAATAAAAAATTTATTATATTTTAACCGTATCGTACTCTATAAGCGGTACTTATCGCAAACATATTTTTCGCTTTTTACACAATAACTGTTAGCAAGCTAGACTGCTACATTCTGACACACATGACACAACATATGCACATCATATCTAAATATATACGCGCCTGCACCAAATACTTTCCTCTTTGCTCGTGCACACATCGTTGGAATTGCAAATGTTGCACAAAATTATTCGTTATCCGACTATTATTCCATTCTTTTCTTCTTCTTTTTATAAGTTCTATACTGTAAAGGCTACATGACGTAGTAAAATAAGAATGATGGAATACATCGACATGTGACAAGGTAATCGATTAGCAACATTGAAATTGTAGTTCAGCGAAATCAAACTGTCCATTTCGAGGTGCTGTATTTTGAATAAGTCAATACCAAGGTTGTAAGCCAGTTAGCACTAAATTTATTGAAGTAGCTGGTAGAACAGCTCTGCGATTGTAATTGACAGAATAATAATCAGCTGTACAAAGCGTTAGCTATTTTCAAATTCTTTTCTCTGATTTTAGCGTTTTTTGGACCTGTCAAGGTTTTACATTATAACAGAATTTATTTTATTTTGCATAATGCCTGAAACCTAATTGGCTACGAACTTTAATAAGATTGATATCTTCTACTAAGCGGTTCAATTTCTACGTTCCTATTGTCTCTCATAATACACTCACCGGCACGAAAAACGGAGCACTTGCATTTTTTTATTAGATTTAAAATTTTATCCCTTTGTGATGTTTTATTATTACATTTATTATTATACATTTATTATACATTTAACATTATAACATGTATAATAAATGTATAATAATAAATGTAATAATAAAACATCACAAAGGGATACAATTTTAAATCTAATAAAAAAATGCAAGTGCTCCGTTTCTCGTGCCGGTGAGTGTATATGATTGTAAATTCAGTGTATTATGGATTGAGTTACTAAGGAGCAAAAGAAAATCATAGGTCTAAGCATCTTCAACGTTAAAATAGTATTTGAAGGCAGTTCGTTACAAAACTGTCGCGCTAACAAATAATAAAGTTAACCTCAAGCAGATTCGATGAGAATTCCAACAATTCGAGTAATAATTCGCACTGAAAATGAAGTTTCGAGGTAATTAATTCCACGTCCCTCATTTACAGTACCAACCCGTTTCAAGCAATGCTCATAAAACGGGCCGTAAATAAAGGACACTGCTCAAATTTTATGCTTTTTGCTATTTTACTACTATCCATTCGGCTTTGAAAAGCTGGATACGTAAGGGTATATCCAGCACATTTTAATATAACAATGATATTCTAGTCAACTGAATTAGGACTTCACAATTATCTAATTCTTTTAGAATATCTTGTATAATATTGTATCAGAGAATGTATAATTGACAATTTGATAACTAGCTTCGTATACTGGATATAATACTTACAATACATTGTTTCTTCTACTGTTATATAGGTAAGAATATATTCTTTTTTTTTCGTGCTCTCAGCATTTCCGTATTTATTGAGATCAAACGTTGCATTCCACGTTTCTGTTTTCTCTGGGTATCTTCTAACCATCGATTGAACATTAAATTACTTTTCTAAGCCTAATACTCTATTATTCCATTCTGTTCTTCTTCTTTTTACAAGTTCTATACTGTAAAGGCTACATGACGTAGTAAAATAAGAATGATGGAATACATCGACATGTGAGAAGGTAATCGATTAGCAACATTGAAATTGTAGTTCAGCGAAAACAAACTGTCCAGTTAGATGTGCTGTATTTTGAATAAGTCAATACCAAGGTTGCAAGCCAGTTAGCACTAAATTTATTGAAGGAGCTGGTAGAAAAGCTTTGCGATGCTGCGATTGTAATTGACAGAATTACAACTCAACTTAGCTGCCGTAAGAGTGCAGTGCCGTATTCCGAGAATTTGTAGGCAGAACAGGAGCGAGCAAATTATACCCGAATCGAGAGTACTGCCGGCTAGATAATAGTGACTGAAAATCCGGTAGAACGCCTAAAGTTTATGTGAATGAGAAATTTTATTATATTCTGTACAGAACAGAACACAAATATAAAAGTCGAAGTCAAAACGAGTATATTTGCGTAATAAAGGCCTGGTTGATTTTAGGTTGATAATTAATAGTAAAAATGCTCCATTTAAACGCATTTATTTGTAAGCCACAGGTATCCACGATAATAGAATTTTTTTATGAGTAGTTAAACAAGTAATTTGATCATAAATCAGAAAAGGTGATTGATTTAGTTAAACCTTAATGGAGTAAGATTTAATCATAACAATCAAGTTGTGTCAGTTACAAGTTAACTTTCATTTTACTTGTATATCTACGCGCATTTAGTTCCATATCGCCTTGTTGTATTGGAACTGAAATTAAAATTATGTGTATTTTTAATCAATTTGTGCGTTTAATTTATTGAACATTTAGGTCTTTTAAAAGTAATTTGTCTGACAGTTACCCGAAAGAAAGGGTCAGGTTAACATCATTAATCTTTTTTGGTGCTTTTAAGATTGTGCTACAGGTAAGTGATTAAATTTGTTCCTTGATAAGGACGTTGAGATTAAACATTTATAAGCAAGGTCACTATCTGCAATATATAAAGCTAATGAATTTATTACAGCCAAATCTAGCATCCGGTAGTAAATTCGTAAACGCTATCTCCGCATTTCTTTAGCCGCCGTTTTCGGTTCTATATCGTATTCTTGATGTTTGTCAATTATAGGATTATTCTTATCTTTACTCTCTCCCTCGTTGAACTTTTTCTTTACCATTGGAATTCTCGTATAACTTTTGTAAATTTCTGCATCCGAAGCGAGCGCTTATTTGGATACAGTTTCATTATTTTAAGAATATAAACTTTAGTTTCAATGAAGAGGTGGAACATCATTCGTTATGTTACAGCATGGATATTTGTTATTATATGACTAACCACATAGCGGGGTCCTATATGACACGATAACAAAGAAACAGTCGAAATCCACAAAACTCAAAAGATGCAACCTATCATTTGTCAGTCTCTATGATTAGTGAAGGTACTCAGACCCCTAGACTGAATCCTCTTACATTGAAATTGGCAATTCCTTTGCAACGAGGGGCTTTTCTATTTTTAGTGTTCTAGGGGCCGGTTGCAGAAAGCAATGTTAAGTCTGGTGTTAGCTAACGTCGCATCAAAATGAACAAAATCGCATCAAATTTTGTTTACTAATGTATTAGTTACCATAAGCATTTGAGATTTGATGCGTTTTTGTTCACTTTGACGTCGCGTTAGCTAACACGAGACTTAACATTGCTTTCTGCAACCGGCCCTAAGTGTTCTAACAGTAAAGCTACAAAGTTTGACGATATTACCCTGGCACCCGTCACCCGTGGGTTGCACCCCATCCAGGCGCTCTTGGCCTCAGTGGAGAATAATTATTCCAATACAATCTTTTATTCATACCTTTTCAGTTGTAAATCCTTTGTTTGTGGAAAACAATTTAAGTGTGGAACTCTGCGACATATAACAATTTAATTAAATCAATATATGATTTCATGTCTCATTAATCACATAATCTCCAACTCCGGCTTCTGAGCAACACAGAAAGGACAATTTCATCTGGATATCCATATATGTTGAAATTTGGCAATTCTGCCACAAGGGGCTTTCCTATTTTTAGTGTTTTAACTGCTTTCTGCAGGTCTATCATTGTGACAAATACTGAACTAGTATTGTTGTCTCCTATTGCAGGCTGTGCATTACACACCTTGTTTTCTTTATACACTTTCTTCATTGTCCGGGATCTATGCCATTTATTTATGTAGTGTTGCTAGTTTCTGACGCACTGTTCTTTAGAATTTTCTAACCATCTAGATCGCTTGTGGAACGGATACATATCACTTTTTTTTATGCTTAGATTTTTAGCATTTCTTTCTTACATGCAATTTTATTGTTTTATAGCTCAGAAAAATTTTTCTCGTTTACTTCGCCTGTAGAACATGGCATTTTGTTCTTATAAAATATTTCTATCCGTACCTTTTTCCTATACTTTCCTACAATATACAGAGAAATCCAGTCATAACGTTCATTGGTGTGTGCGCTCGATTATTAAATTTAGGTCTTCGGTTCTCTGCATAGGGAGAGTGTAACAAAGTAGTTTTGTAATGTTAATATATTTCAGCATGTTTCATTCGAAATGTGTGAATTTGCACTATCCTCTAGTTTATTTATTTAAAAGCGTTTGACAGGTAATAGTATATACGCACTATCCAACGACAAAAATTTTGGAACAGTGGCGAACAAAATCAGGATACTCATCCTCTATCAGCCTAGTTTCAAACTGTTACAACCAAAAGAGCAAATGTGATTAGAACGCATTAGATGACCAATATGATTTAAGTTGACGTTCTGTGACAAGACTTTCAGTGTGGTTCAGATAGGGATAGTGGTCGAAAAAAAACGTACCACTAGCAAAAAACAGTGTTAACGAACCTAAGCTATGTGAAAAAGAGGTGTACTTTTTCCCATGACAAAGTGACAGAGAATATCGTGTGAACAATATAACATACAAAAAAAAGTGTAAGCCAGTTATTTGGAGATATATATTTTTTTATTTTCCTATGAGTTCTCTATTAGCGTTGGCTTTCATTGGGTCGATTTTATTTTTCTTTTTTCGGTGAGAGGACTCTGTTCAGGGATATTTTGAAAACCGTTGCGTAAGTTGCGTGAATAATCTCTTTAATTTTGATGAGATCATTTATTAGGCTTGCTCGAAAATTCAGAAAGTTCATTTATAGATGTAATATCAAAAAGATCAAAGATTTTTTTATACTACTGAAGTGAAATAGGTCTCTATAATAACACATATATTCCATTAATGTAAATTCTATAATTTTTGTAACTAAACAATATCCGGAATAGCCTATCTAACCTGTTCAAATTTAAAAAAAATATTAATATAAGTCTGACATCTGCACTAATATTTCTAAAATACAGGCAACGTCGGTGTAATTCTTTAAAATATGCAAATTTGATGTTCGAAGCATACCTTTTAGCATCATAACTTCTGTAACAGTGCTGTACATACTAAAAACCTTAAACAGCTTAAATCATGTTTCAAATGCACAGTAAGTAAATTGCAAAAAGTTTCCCTTTCCAGCAAAGGGACATCAGTGGCAACTTCCTTCAATTTCTAACAAAAACAGAGATACGCTTATTACTTCAAACAAAACGTAAAAGTTAGGTTATGAAAATCTCCGAGTTTATTCTCACAACGTAATGAAAGAAGATTCGTTTATATTCTCCACCCTAATAACGCCATAACGCAAACTCTGCATGCAAATGTTTTAAGTTGCTCCCTGCGGACCGGCAAAGTCAAATGGATACTTGCGCAATGTCTATAAACAGCCAGCGAAATAGGGGCCTGTATTTGCTTTTATTATGAAAGGATCCCTTTGGATACAAAACTCGTTTTTTTTTCGCTAAGCTGTTCGATACACGTTGCCATTCTGTTTTGCATATGCCTGTGCTGCACCGGTTGCTCAACTATCCAGCACTCCCATGTTCAGCTTCGTGTACTCGCAAAGTTTTATACGTAATATGTGACATAATGCTAGCGGTGCTAAAAACTTTTACGTTATGATGTATCATATATGAAATTTAAACGTAGAAGAACACAGTACTGTATCTCGTAACGTTAACCAGTTACTATCTCTTAAGATGGGAAGTAGTTTTCAAACTCCATTGTATTAAATTTAAACGAGAAGGCTTTTTTGATATAAACATATACAATCTACCTTGAACATAGTTCAACATATATTAATATTCTAATACGCTAATGTAATAAAACTATTTATAATCATATACTAAGAGATTAAAGTTTTAAGTTATGCTAGAGGTGAATAAAATCGAATCACTATACTATCGATCATCACTACATTCTTCGATTAATTAGGATGTGTTCCTATTATATATGTAATTAAACAAGTGCGAATCGACAAACATATGTACCCATTTAAGATAACATAAATTACAGTTATATATAAATTTTAAATTATGTGATACGAGTAATACAGTAATGCAGTGGATATATATTAGGTCTGTAGAGCTTCTTACTGTGTCCAAACCATTTAATGACAAAACAGAAGAAGAACACATTCACTTACAGCAAATGAATCAAACAAAAAAGTAAATAATTCTAAAGACATAGTACGTTACATTACACCCTGGAAGCAGTCTTTTGCAAGACGAAGAAGCTTGATGTAGAATGCAAGGATGTGCTAGCGTCCGAGCTCATAATCTAAGCCCCTGAGTCAAAGATAGTCACTTTTACGGTGAGTGATGTATCCTTTTTATTCCGAAACCGCTTTTTTTACATCCTAAAATTAAACGAACAAACAACTTGTGTTTACAGCTATTAGGTTTGCTTTCATCATTAAGGCTTTGATCAAATATCAACAAATACAAAGATTTCGAAAGTACAACTGACTAGACATGAAAGTAACTATTTTCATGCCTCAAGTGAATCATGAAAAGAGACACTTTCATGTCTTTCCTCTACTACAGTTTTGAAAGTGTTATTTCTCTCAAAGATTTAATGTAAAAAGTCATGGAAATTAAAAAAATACTGGAAAAATCGCATCTCTTTCTTGCAACAACCTAACAAATACAATCAATTATAATGAAAATAGAATTGACAGTGGAGCATCTATTGCCGCTTCAAATTATTAAAAACTGTTACTGTTAGATATTTTCTAAATCCATCGCTTCGGTGATCTGTCACGAAACTGCTTTCCATTACCCATCAGTTATTCTAGATTTTTTTGTCTCTAGTAACTGAGCCGAAATATTGCGTTTTTCAATTTTTTTAATGGTAGACCGGGATATTTAGTTTTTCAATAATGCTCCCATCGGAATAAGTATTAATCTTCGCCAGCAGCAAGCTTCAAAGGAATTTTTCTTGTTTAGTTAATTTAATTTCCGTGGCTCTGATGATAAAGTGGAGTAAGAAACACTAAAGCTTGCATTAATTACTTTTTTTCTGGTAGCATCTGAAACCACTTTAACAGATGAATTACAGAGAGATAGGTTGTCGCTGGCAGGACCAGATTAGTAAGTTTAGTAGGTACTGAAAAATGGCAATTTGGTAAATGGACCCTTGTTGATGATTTCGGCTAGGATGATCCTTGTGAGCAAAAAAGTCGAGCCCAACTTTTCCTTTAAAACGTTTGTAGCCTAGGTCAACCCATACACAGTTATGGTTAATATATTAAGAAACATATTCTGTAGTGTATGACTATGTTAAATGTCTAAACGCAATAGTTCTACTATGCATTTGTCACTTGACATGACCAAGTAACATAACTTATATTAAAAGTTCTGTTTATACACTAAACTAGATTTAGTATCGCGTGTGAACTGCTATCGTGTGTGGAAGGGCGTGTGACGCAGCGTTTCAGTGAAGTCAGTCTAAAACCAGTATACGTGCGGTACATTTATCTTGCAAATCCAATCTCTCGGCCAACAGATTAGGACGAATAAAAACCAAAATGACAACAGATAATAATAACAAGGACTAATTTAATCTACAACAGCAATAGACTATCGATGCTAGAAACAGTTAAAACAACAACAACAAAATGAGGAAATCAATTGCCTCAAGCCATTACAAACGAATATTTTCTATGCAGTAAAGAACTATCACTAAACCAATATTACATTTCTAATGTATATAACAGCTCTAATGTAAAAAATTAAGACAATGAATTTGTAACCGAACCTGCTATTGCAACAAAACTAAAAACTCCACCAATATACCTACACAACGCCAACATAGCAGGAGGTGATAACAGACATAAAAAACATCACTAAAAACAAATTCGCTACAGCGTACAAAAGTACGTTCCTTATAATTAACTTAGAATGGGAGCAGAGGGAAGAGAGGGGGAAATACTAAGAAATGGACAAAAAATTATCAATTTCGACAAATAAATGATCTACTTATTGATAATATTTTTTACCAACAGTACAGAAGATAGGTACACCTTTCAAGAAAGAGGAATAAAGACAAAAACCATAGTCGACTACATAATATATACATAAGAATCCAAACGCCTTGTTATTGATGTTAAAGTAATATGGGAAGCAGAATTAGGTAAAGATCACAAACTAGTTAGTATGAAAACAAAAATGAGAAAAATAATTAATGAACATCAGAAACAATACTGAAAAATAAGTGTTCAAAAACTGAAATGTAAAAAAGTAAAATAATAATAATAATAATAATAGTCTTTATTTCACTTTAAATAATAACAAAAATTTACATTTGTAATATAAGCAATAATAGATAATAGATAATTAACTTGTTATCCAGTTAAAGTGAAAATCACAAGGCGGAGTTCAGATGCCAAGTACAAATACAAGACCCTGATCTTCCACTCAAACCTTGACACAAGTAAATCATAAAATAAATAAAATTTATATAAAAGTGCAAAAAAAATTAAAAAAATAATATTTGCGCTGTACGTACAAAGAGGTTACAAATCAAATAAATCAAGTGATGACGCTTCCTCAAGCCGTCGTATAAATGAAAACAACTCACTCAAAACAAGGATCACTGCTGCTCTTGTTGCTTTATAAGATTTTGAAACATATGTTTTTTGAAATTCGGTATTGTACATGTTTTTATCTCAGTAGGAATGGCATTATAAAGTTTTGATATGTTATAGCGGAAAGATCTTTTAAAAAGGGCTGTTTTATGAAGAGGCGGCGTTATTATTAGGTTTAAATTGCGCAATTTTTGATCATGGACATCAGTTCGAAAGGATATTTTGTGAAACAGATGACAAGGTTCCTTAGTATAAATAATTTTGTGATAGTGACAAGCTATTTGTAATTTTAACCTATTATTCATGTTTAACCATTTCAGTTCTATACAAAACAAAAATAAAAAGAGCAGGTAGAGAGAGAGGGAGAGAGTTGAGTAAAAAGGATAAATCACAATAGACTTGAATTCTAGAAGATAAGTGGTATAAATATAAAGAAATCGCAAAGCAGGCAGCAGAAGAGGTATGGGGAAAGAAAGAAGTAAATACAAAGAATAAAAGGACAAGATGGTGGAATGAGCAAGTGAAGGGAACAAGAAGGACAAAAACTAGCATGGAAAATATTACAAAACAAAAAAAGGAACAAGATAGAGAGGAATAGACTGGATTTTGCTTTTCTCAACGGCCGGTCTTTTCGTGTTCGTGTTGGTGGCACCCTATCTGAAGAGTTGCCCGTGCTGAGTGGCGTACCGCAAGGCTCCGTGTTTGGCCCGGTGCTATTCTTAATTTATATAAACGACCTTCTCGAAACCATCGCCTTACCTTCGTGCTGCCATGCGGACGACACCAAGCTGTACAACAACCCAATAACAAACAAAACCACCATAGAAGAAGACCTGCTGCTATATCTGTTTGGTCTAATACGTGGTTGTTATCCTTAAATGTGTCTAAGTGCGTAGTGCTTCATACGAGAACAAACAACCCGCGTAATGTGTACTTTCTAAATGGTGCTCCATTACTGCCTACCAATTCCCAAATTGATCTTGGTGTTACTATCACAAACCCGTTAAAGTGGGATTCTCAAGTAAGCCAATAGTTTAAGGGATCAAATATAATGTACACCAAATTAAACCATACATCCCTAGCGCTGTTCACCAAAAAATTTAATGAACATCAAAAAATCTTAATGGAACCCAAATTATTATACTTCGGAAAATGAGAACAGCGCCACTAAAATAGCTATGTTGCGTATTGTTTTACCATTGCTTACATTTTAAATTCCATATGTCTACCAATTTTACTAAATGTTCACCAAATTTAGAACGCTCAAGTTACGCGCCCGTGCTGTACATAATAAATATTCGCGCTATCCATTTATATTTAGTCTTTTTCGAAAAAACTACTTGTGCGTTAAATAATTATTCTGTTACTCCAAAATGGAATAAGCTCGAGCATCTCTCCTTGTCGCTTCAAGACAAACTTCTTGCAGGCTTCAGCTTGCAGCCGCACACTGTGTTTGGTAGCTTTAACAGTGAGTGTAACCAGTGTATTGTCGTATGAAAAAACTTAATAAGTTTAATTTTCAATTTTGTTTTGTGAAATTTGTGTTAGATTTATATATATATACTAGCGGACCCGACAGACGTCCTGTCCGCTGCCTGCTATCAGTGGGTTCAGCAAACGTTTCTTCGATATACGAATTTTCGATTTTTTTTAATTTTAAAAAATATTGGAGGGTGGTGAAATTTTGGGGTTATATGTTTTGATGCGAGAAATCTTAAAAAAATTAAAAAAGAAATTTCGTCAATTTTTTTTAAATTGTCTAGAACCCGATTGCAGCGCCACGTACCGGGTCCAATTGTAAATCTAAACCATCCAGGGACCCACTTAAACACAAAAAGTTTCATCAAAATCGGTCCAGCCGGTTAGGAAGAGTTCAGTTACATACAGACGTACAGAAGAATTATATATATATAAAGATATTGATTTATTTCCAAGAATTCTTCAGACTTATTTCTATGTCTCCATTAATAAGCAAGACCTAATAAAACACGATAGATTTATCTTATAAGTAAGTGATATTTAGGCCAACAAGAAATATAAATCTGGGTATACTTTTGAAATTGAATGTGGTATAAAATATAGTAAACATTGTGTATTTTTGCCAAATAAATAGTGTTTTTTAAATGCTAAATAATATAAGACGCCGACGAAAATTAAATATCTGGGTATCATGTTAGAATTAAATGCGGAATAAAATTTGGTGAACATTTAGCATTTTTAGCCAACGAAAGTTATTTTTAGGAACAAATAATATAAGAGACTAGCATGATGTCAATTTTTGGTTGTCGCTCTAAGATTATGTATTTTCTTAATTTTGGTGAGCATTTAGTATTTTTGGGAAACGAAAGTATTTTTTTGTACGAAAAGGTTGGGTAAATTTGGTAGACTGTTAAATACCACCCATAGTTTAATATTCCTGATTAAGAAAGTTTTTGCAAACACTTCCATAGATCTGATATTATACATTTTTAAAGCTTATGTACGTCCCATATTAGAATCTGCTGTTGTAGTTTGGTCTCCCTACTTCGTAAAAGAAGTACCTTTAATTGAAAATGTACAACAAAGATCAAATAAATTACCCAACAGTCTAAAACACCTATCATATGAGGAGCGATTACAAAGACTACAGTTGACTACACCTTCGGACAGACGACAGCGAGGTGATTTAATAGAGACCTACAAAATTTTGCATAAAAACATGTACCAACGCAGTGTACATGAACTATTTAATCTTAATACTGGGACTGGCCGAAGGGGACATGCGTACAAGTTATATAAAGAACGGTTTAAAAAACTACCTCGTCAAAATTTCTTCAGTATTCGTGTTTGTGACCAGTGGAACTCTCTCCCCGACAGTGTTGTAAATGCGGCTTCAGTTAACACGTTTAAAAACACATATGACGCCATTTCTGTGTAGCTGAGGTACTGAAATTCTTATGCGTCATGAATAGTATATTAGGCTTTATTTAATATGTATAAAACACATATGCTATTTATATTCAGCTTTGGCTAAAAAATGTATGTTAATTTCCTATTCACTTAATTATAATTTTTAGTTTTAGTTTAATGTTAAGTATCTCTTGTCAAACTTGTATAGGGCACATCAGTTTGTTGCTGCCTGTCGTAAGTTCAATAATAATGATAATAATGAATACATAAAAAAAAGAAGTGAGTCCAAGAAAGTCGTAAAGGAGACCAAAGTGAAAAGCTGGGAAGAATTTGGAGAAAAAATGGAAAAAAATATGAATTAAACAACAAAAAATTCTGGAATGCAATTAAAAGAATAGGAGAAAAAAATACAAAATAAACAGAAGCATAAAAATAGAAATGGAAAATTGATGACAAATGAAGGAGAGACCTTAGAAGCATGGGCAGAATACTATTGTGAGAAAATTAATACAAAAGAGGAAGAAACAAGTAAATGAATAGGATTCAAGTTATGAAAAAAACAGAAGGGTAAACAACCCTACTACAAAAATAAATAAAGAAGTCTACGAAGCAATAATAGTATATTATTATACGAGCATATAATGGATGCTATTATTACACGAAGATGGCTTTTAAATAACGAGCGAGCGAAGCGAGCGAGTTCTTTAAGCCATCTGAGTGTACTAATAATAGCTATTATATGCGAGTGAAATACGCTATTTTATTTACAACTACTTTATTTACATTCATTCCAGAAAAATTTTGTATGCGATATCATAAGTTTTTTTCGACTTTTCTGGGAGTAAATTTTGTGTAGCTTGTTTTCCGGCTTGGCGTACTTCAGGGGGAATACAGCACTATTGTCGCTATCGTTTTACATTTTAGGTTTGGGACGAAAGAAGTGTAAATTATTATTTTCAAACTGACAGACTGATAACTGTCAACTCGAAAAAGCTGTTTGATTATATGCACATAAATCCGTATTAGCGATGTAATTATGGTGGTATCCATGCATTTATGGCGGTATCGATGTAATTATGAAATATAAACAACAGGCATTGTGATTTTAGTTAATAATATATATCATAATTGACAAATAATCGCAAAATAACAACGGTATTGTTTAACAGTTGTAAATAAATAGATTAAAAACAGGAAAAGCATGTGGATAAGATAACATCGAAGCTGAAATTATAAAGTGGAGAGGAAATAAGTTTGGTACATGGCTCTGGAAAATCTGCGGAAAGCACCGGAGTAGGACCAGATCCCAAAAGACTGTCAGAAGAACCTAGTATTCTCAATTTATAAAAAAGGGAAACAATGAGATTATGACAACTACAGGCCCATTTGTCTATCCACAGTATGTTTCAAGATGTACACAAGAATAATAGAAGGAAAACTAAGAACAGAAAACCCCAAAAACAAACAAATGGCAATATCAGTATAAATAGGAACCTAAACGGGAGGGCAATGGAAACAGGCAAACTACTATACCTAGTTTTCATAGATCTTAGAGTACAATTTGACAACATAGAAAGACAAATACTATGGAAATGTCTATAAGAAATACAAGTACCACAAAAATTTATAAAAGTGATAAGTGTATACCAAAATGTCTACGGCGAAGAGAATGGAGAAGGAAACAACGTAGGAAATCTAATATGCAAAGGAGACAGAGAGACAGAGCAAGTACTATGCTTTGAATACTTGGGAAGCATATTATCAGATGACTGAACAATAGATGCAGAAATAATAAATCCCATTAAAAAGGCAACAGTGTGGTGTTTTAGTGTTTGCTTTTGCATTTCGATTTTTTATCTTTTTGTTTAGAAAAATCACACAAGCTTTTAATTTACTGCATTTATTACCTTGGTACAATATTCATTGTTGGTACTTGGACATGATAGTTAGTTGTAACTTTCTCATGTAATAATAATAATAAGATTTAATATTACTTTTAAAGCGACCCACATTAGACATTAGAGCATAATATCTTTAAAAGAATGCATTTGCGGACAAGAGTTTATTAGAACCATTTGATTTAATTTGATCATAGAATACATGTACAAGGTATTTTCCTTTATTTTGAAACACTTTGTATTTCTTATAATATAAATAAAGATCTGCATAATCAGGCTTTTTTCTTCAGCTTTCTTCCCGTTTAGAATGGAAGCTGATCTTATATTTCCTTATTTAATTTTTCGTGTGTAGCATTCTTTTTGACATCGAACACATGCCTTACCTGTTCACATGTTTTTTCCTTATGTTCCATTAATCATTTCTCTAACATTGTGAAAGTTGCCCGTCGGCAATTATCTGGCAACGGGAATGCTGCAAAATCTTCAACGTCGAAATTAAAAGTAGCCGAACTTCTGTTCCCCTAGGCATGATTCTAAAAATAGTAATTTGTTTCACAAACTCGCAAAACAGTTTCTGGACATGTGAAACACATTTTTTTAGTTCGACAAAAAATATATAAATTTAAAAAAAAACGGTAATTTGTTGTCCAAATAGCGGGGCTAGATAATTTATTTTTCTTCTGTTGGCAATACATACTTATCGAACGATGTAAGGATTCGAATTTAAAATTGAAAATCAATTATCTAGTAGGTATTGTTTTTTGACATTTATATTTATGAATTTTGATGCCATAAGTAATCGGTGCACAATAAGTACAAGAAAATGGATGATAATATACCAGAACATATTAAACAAGCAGCTGAAAATGCTATTCAAAACTTACTACCTGAAAAGTCGTATAACTGGTGAGACTGACATCTTTATGACAGCAGATTCAGAATTCAGTGCTACCAACCGATTTTCCAATTTAAAAATTTCAATTACACTAGCTGTAATTTTCATGCCTAGACGTGCAAATAGGGTGTTTCTAGCGGATTTAGGCGAATGTAAAATCAGTGTTTCTGGACGGAGGCCTAAAAAATATAATTTTTTTTACAAAACGTTGTTTATCAGAAACTTGGTTACCATTATAAAATCACATAATTCTGTCATAGTAACTAAGGAACAGATAATAGGATTATAAATAATATTTATCTACTCCTACTGCACAATGGCCATGAATTATGATTCATAATTCACGATTTGCAGCCAATCATAAAATTCTATTTTCATTATTCAATAGTTTGCAAATTGCAACCAATCAGAAAATTCTATTTTCATTATTCAATAGGTTGTAGCCAATCACAAAATTCATTCTTATTATTAAATGGCTTTTGAAGTTAACAGCTGTCACAAATGTCATAATTCTGAAATATGAACACAAGGCTCCTATTGCATAGGAGTAGATAAAATATCGTATTATATTCGCGATTATGGCCATTATTCACTCAGATGACTTGCGCCACGCGCCTTCGGCTTGTGGCGCAAATGTCATCTTCGTGAATAATGGCTGTCATAATCGCTCATATAATAATATACTATTATTTTCAAACGTCATAAAAGTGGCAACTTATATGACTTGACAGAAAAGGCAAATGCGTTATTTTTATATCTAGGCAGAAAAGGGATTACTTTCACGCCAGCGAAGTAAAAGTACTTCAAAACTTGATTAGCTTTCGAATATTTGTGACATCGTCCTTCTTGATAGTCGCGAACTGACGTAGACATCAATTCTCGATTATCATAAGTTTTTAAATATCTATTTATTTATATTAGTTCCGATGTATGAGAATAAAATAGCATATATGCTATTCGGAGTGAAAGCGACTATGTGTGACTAGCGCGGATTTGTCTGACTCGCTTACGCTCTTTAGTCAAACGCATCCAGTCTATTCACACAAAGTATAATTTATACTCCTAATAACTTCATACGATATTAGACTATTACTGAATCGTTTCTAACATGAAAATTTCAATAACCAAATAGTAATTTTGGTTATTTTATCAAACTCTCCACACTGAAATAGAACAAGTATTGTAAGGTATTTTGCAGTTATACATATGTGACCATGGATGTACTTTTTCCACTATTTGCACAGATAGCTAGACAAAACGAGAACCACATAATAATAAGAACCTTATTATATTATATCATTATATTAAGTTTGATTCCAGATTTATGACTATCATTTAACATAAAGTTGCTATAGAGGGTAATTATACATAATGTGCAGTTTAAGTAAAGAGTTAGTAATAGTAAATGATCAGACAGCAAGAATAGATAGTTTATTAAACTTTGTTTTAAATAGGCGACGTTGTAGACATTAGGTAACCAAAATATATATATAAATGTGTTGAAATGTCTTTCACTTGTTCCAAAAATTAAGGTACAATATTAAAAAACAATAACAACAAAGTTATTCCCGCAGGCTTATATATTTCTGTATACAGAATGTTCGTATATCTATTGATCTTTAAGTACTTTGCCTTTAATAACAGCAATATCCCGAACAACAGGTCATTTCATTCTCATAAAGCAGATGCTTCTCAGATGCCAACAGCGGAATGCTTGTATTGCATTTCAGAAATATGCTAATAGTGATAGAACAATGGATTCTTCGGATAACTAACATAATTTTCGTCTATGATATTACTTTTGAAAAGCTAAATTACTTCTATTAACGCAATGACCGTATAACAGCTATCCCTGCATTTCTAGACGCGCTAAAAGCTGCTGCTTATACAAATTACAGAAATAGTCTACTTTTGCTCTCAAATAATTGAGCTCGGAAATATGCTGTAAAATGACTAGTATTATCTATTTCAGACATTCTTGTTTTCTGTAGAAAAAAGTAATAATAATAAGAATGAAATGCAGTTGTCTTCAAACTTAGCTGACACTATCCAAGAAAAATTACTAGCTTAATCTCATTTTACTAAAATATATCTAAAATTTGATAACTTAATACTCTGCCTATCAATCATTGTCTATTTTACGAAAATTATATCCTAGGCTAATCTAAAATTTAATATCTCAATTTTTATAATTGTACAAAGCTGTAAAATGTTTTACTGCCAATAAGCGGAACAAAAGAAGCGCTGCAACAGTGGATTCAAAATTCTATAAGTGTATCAACAAAATATGTTGGAAGTTACAGCTAGAGAGAAAGTCTAAAATTAAAACAAGGGAACCCCACATTCCATTCATGCATATCCAGCATGAAATATAATATATATTATGATTATTGACTATGTTATGATGGTCTTTATGTATGAAAATGGTTTTATGTCATAACAATAATTATAATATTTTAGCTATTACATCTGACTTTTACTATACTTTAGTTTATTTTAAATCAATTCTCTTTTAAAAATTTAATTTTAAGTAACTCATTTGCGTTTTTATAAATTACTAGTCAGTCACCCGAACTACGCTTTCGTTCGCTAATTTAAGAGAGATTCATTAATATAAATAAAAAAAGGATGCATCGGCCGGGAATCGAACCCCGGCCGCCCGCGTGGCAGGCGAGCACTCTACCCCAGGACCAACCTGGGTTGTTTGAATAATGCTCCGCTATAATGATATATGAACATAGGTATTCACCCGAGCTAATAGCACACGGCGACAGCAGCAGCTGTCACACCGTAGCCTACGGCGACAGGCACTCCGCTCCGCTGCTTAGAGAATTTAATTAAATTAAAACTTTTTCGTATTTTTTTTTTAAATAAAAACCGGCCTACGATCTAAGTCTAAAAATTAGCAAACTTTTAAGCCACCATACAATTTAATAGGTCCAGTATCTTCGGAGGAGATAGCGAACAAACATAGAAAGAAAGAAAGAAAGAAAGCAAGAGAGCAACGATTTTATGTTATAGGATAGTTTATCAACATTATTAAATCTCTAGCTCCGGTAGAAACATTTTACTCTTGCCTAAAACACAGGTCGGATTCGCTGATAATCTACTCGTAGACTACTTTTATTCCTGAAATTTAATTATTTCATTTCATGACAACTTGTACGTCTGTCACCTGTCACTTCAAATTATGCAAGTGCAAAATCAATTGCAAATACCTCCTCGTTGCATTACTTGTCAGTCAACAATAATCAAATAGTAAGTACTCCCCTCTTTAAAATTACTTCACTTCACTCTTTCTATATTTTTCTTTCAGTTTTTACATAAATACCTGTATTATTTTACCTGTTCATGCACCTCGGCACTCTCCTTTACCAAGCCAAACGCATCCACTAATCTCACAGAGATCTCCCAACGTCCAACAAATCCTTTCCTCTGCCTCCTTCTGTATTGAAGCTTGCAATCTGGTTTCCCTTTCTGCTGCAGCTTTCTTGATTTCTTGTAAATCTTTCTTTAACCTATTATCCCTTTCCTCAGCTTTTTTCCTCGTTCCTAACATTATTTCCATTAACTGATCCAAACGCCCATCTGTCTCTATTTCCTCTACCTGCACTCTTACCTGATCTTCCTGTACACCTACCTCCTGCTGTTCAGCAACTTCTGTTTCAGTAGAAATTACTATCGCTTCCTGTCCTGTTGCTCCTCCTCTTCTGTTCTCTTACTTTTCGTGTAATCCGTTTATCAACCATTTTAATTAAACTTGAAATCAGCGTGTATTTACTGCTATTAAGACCTTTTATCTAAATATCAAGATATTTATTCTGTCCCATAATCATTAATAATTAGCATTTGTGCCATCTTTATTGAATTATCTTTTATTAATGCTAGTTTTCTGTGTATTTGTATTTTAAATTAAGTATGAATTTTATTTAATTAAAACCCTTTTTGTAAAAATTTACATTCAACTTTATTACCGTTATTTTATGATCTACTTTGTGTACTTTGACCTTTTATTACTCTAATACGCCACAATTATTATTCGCCCCTCGTTGGATCGACACTTATATTATAATTGTTGTATCCAACGTGGTTTATTTATATTAATGTTGTACCCCACAATTACAATGGGCCGCACACTACTGTTTCTATTAAATATATTTATTTTGCCCCTAATAAGTCCTATTCAAGCGCTCCACGTTGTCTGCGTCATTTACGAGTATGTACTGGCTCCACGTTACGGTGTCTTTTGATTATTATTATTGATTATGTTATAATGGTTTTTATGTATGAAAATGGTTTATGTCATAAAAATAATTATAATATTTTAGTTATTACATCTGAATTTTACTATACTTTAGTTTATTTTCAATCAATTCTCTTTTGAAAATTGAATTTTAGGTAACTCATTTGCCCTTTTATAAATTATGGGTTATCAATATTATTAAACCTCTAGCTCCGGTAGAAACATTTTACTCTTGACTAAACACAGGTCGGATTCGCCCATAATCTAGACTACTTTTAGTCCTAAAATTTCATTCTTTTATTTCATGACTTGTACGTCTGTCACCTGTCACTTCAGATTATGCAAGTCCAAACCAATTAAAAATACTTGTCATTCACCAAATATTAAATAGTAAGTACTCCCATCTCTAAAATTACCTCACTTTACCCTTTCTATATTTTTCTTTCAGTTTTTACATAAATACCTGCATTCTTTCACCTGTTCATGGACCTGGATACTCCTCTTTACAAGCCAAACGCATCCAGTAATCTCACAAAGATCTCCCGACGCCCGAAAGATCTTAGTACGAACTCTACCAAAACACCAGGATCCGCAAAGACTTCTCGATCAAACACGACAAGGCATCTACCACCTTTCTCCAACAGAACTGTCAGCAGCAAACGCCTTCCACGTCTTCCTACCAAAATTCTTAAGCCACCGACGACCTACTACCACGAACCTCAACTAGATGCAAGTTATAAGATGTCACTTCAACAACAAGCTTGTCGAGTTAGAACTCCATTATATGAAAACCTTCTATTCACCCCATAAAACGCCCACTTTGCTAATAATCTCGATGTAAACCACTACCAGTAAAACCATTCCCTGTTATCCAATGCATATGGTGTAATGTAATTTGACAATAAACTCAGTTCGGCATCCCATTCCAGAAATTGCTTTTGTAGATTATAACTGTATTACTTAGGGCATTCTCACCGTATCCATTTTCTTCCTTCTTATCCTCTTCACATCTTTAAATCTTTTAAAATTTACTTTTTATTTTCTGCTCGCCAATTTTAGTTTAATTTATAACCCTTTTATATTCCAAACAGATTATAACTTTCATAAAGGGTTTATTTTAATAATTTTAGCTGCTTCCAAAGGTATTACACGTTTTTGTACCAAATTATTTTTTTACATTCTCATAAAAATTATTATCTCCTTAGGGATTTAGTTTAGCGTATATTTCATAGTCCAACACTCTATACAGGGTGTTTGTAGATCGCTAGACAGTTCGTAACTCCGTTAATGATATATTGAAAAGATATTTAGTTTGTTTTAAATGTCAGTATACAGCCTACAAATTGACTTAAACGAGTTTAAGCCATGGCCTCCTATTTTTACGTAATAATACGCAACTTTGTTTTTTTTTAATGGAATACCCTTTATATTTTTAGATATTTTAAATCAGCACTAAAAGTACTTTATGACAGCATTCTTAAATTTTAATTTTGGAACTTATTATTTTTCAAAATTAAAACTTTTTTTAGCCGACGTAGGCCATGAATTACGCAAAATCACTAACAATCGTACAAGAAATGCAAAACAAACTCCACTGGGCTCTAAAAATGTCTCATGACAAAATTAGAGGCAAACGTACTAAAACAATTGAAAATTATGTTTTTTTAAATGGAACAATATGAGTTCCATTAATCAGTTGAAAACTACAATAAAAGGGTTTTCCCACGGTGTACCATATTCGCCATTTTGTTTAGAAGTAGCTATTAAAAATCAAAAATACGTAAAACAATTTAAACATAAATGTTATTGTTAATGAAACTTATATTATTCCATTTAAAAAAACATAGTTTTCAATTGTCTTAGTACGTTTGGTGCTCTAATTCGGCCATGAGAAATTTTTAAAACTAAGTGGAATTTGTTTTGAATTTATCGTTCAATTGTTAGTGATTTTGCCTAATTGATGGCCTACTTTGGCTAAACACTTTTTTTCATTTTAAAAAATAGGAAGTTTCTAAATTGAAATTTAAGAATGCTACCATTAAGCACCCTTAGTGCTGATTGCAAATCTCTAAAAATATACAGGGTGTTTAATTTAAAAAACCAAAGTAGTGTATCACTGCACCAAAATAGGAGGCCGTGACTTAAATTGGTTTACGTCAATTTGTAGATTGTGTACTGGCATTTAAAACAAAAACTAGTTTTTTTCGATATCTCTATGAGTAATGAAGTTATGAGCTGTCTAGCGATCTACAAACACCCTGTAGAAACTTTATCAAATTTATCTAACACCCACTATGTTGAATGATATTTCTCGAATAATTATTTCCCATTAATCCTCCACTTCATTTTAGATAATATTTAAAATATGTTAGAATCTTACTGTTTCTTATATAAATTCTATTTAATTTCTTTAAGAAATGAATTTTAATAATTTCGATATCCTTCTAATACTTAAATTCATCTTTGCAATTTAATACTGTCTTCTTTTATCCTTTTTTTAATCTGATATTAAACCCTTATACTAAAGACCGTTACATATTGCACCAAATTTAGAATAATGAAATATTATAACTATTAATTATCTTATTATTTCTAAAATTTTCTTTTTAACAAAATCAACTCTGAAATTCTTTCACCATAAACAAGCAGTGATAACTTCTAATTCTGTTATACAGCTTAACAACAATTAAAATTATTAACATTCAAAACTAGGAACAATTATCTTTTAACCTTTTTTTAAATCTGATATTAAATCCTTATACTAAAGACCATTACAATATATAAACATTGGACTTAATACGACCAAGACATGTTTCTGGAAAAAGTTTACTTGTTTGGTGAGTACTATAGATTCGAATTCTGTAGTTAAGATAGAATAGCTAGATGGACTCTAATTTGGTTCTTAGTTTTCTTGAATCTCGCTTCATGAATAACTCTTTTCCTGCCTGAGTACATTATAAGTGAGCAGCTAGCGCAGATAGAAAATGTAATAAGTGGGATGCTTGGGTGTATACAAAACTGCTTGATTCAGCATTACTACTTTTATCTTTGACTAGACCTTTTGGAGCTCAGCGTTTTCTGTATAGATTTAAATTAAATTCTGCTTTAGTTTTGTAATCCGAAGTAGCCAATTGAACTAACGCTAACACAACAAGTGTCATTTTAATATTCCACCTTATTAGATTCAGTTTGAACACACTCTATAAGAAATGCTTACTACAGTACTAATACTTACTGCTGAGCGATATTAATGACGGATTTCAATGCATGCAAGCCAACGTGCACATGTGCAAATTATTCACGTGGAATACTAGTTTGAGGTTTACATTATTTATTTGTTTCTATGACAGCAGTGTCCCATTTACCACCTGATTGATAATTCGGCTTGACTAGCAATTATTGATTATCCAAGAAGAGATTGAAATGTTATTGTTGATGCATTAACTATGCTTGTTCGAAGCCTCAGAAAAAGTACGAAATTTGAGAGCATGAAGTTTGAGATACGCAATAGTAATTTCATCCATCTTTCTGATAGGGTAAAGAATAAGAAAAGTCAAGATTGTTTTATAGTTTTTGCTTCTTAAGCCTAAATTTTTAAGTAATTAACATATCTATTGCAATTTATTTACTATTACAATATTTCTTCAACTCTCAAGATTATTTAAATCGCTTGTTAGTATTATCGTTTTTTTAAATTTCCCTTAAACCTTCAATTTGTTCCAATAAGTTAATGCAAAATGTCAAAAAATAGTTACACGCGATAATTTATTTGAAGAACCAAAGTTTCTAAAGCCTTATACGGGATGAATCATAATTAGGTGTAGAAAATTTAACTAAAGCTTCTTTAGGCCGAAAAAGCAATTAACCTAATACACCTTAGTACAAAAACCACCCTTAAAAAGATGCCAGATGTTAATTAAAATTTTTTTTTAGAGTAATTAACCGAATAACTTTGAAATATATTATAATAAACACAAAATTAACAAAACAATGACTAAAAACTAGAAAACTATAGCAAATGTTCAAAATGCTTTCCTCCAGCAGCATACCACCGTCGTACCAACCATTCATACATTGGCTGAATATTATAGTTTTCAGGAATTTTATTAGCTGTCTGGAAAATTCTTTGCTGCAACTCTTGTTAATTACGGGGTTGAAGTCCGGACTTCTTGGCGGTCATCTCACATGACCAAACTGCCCACTTCATCTGCCATTGAAATATTAATTTAACCATTCAGTAACAATTATTCCATTGTCAGGCGGTACACCGTCTTATTGGAAGAACATCTGTTGTGTAATGTTTAACGAGCTGTCTTCAAATATGCAAAAGCCATACACGAAAACGATGTCTGCTATTTCGCTTCCAGTAAAATCGTCTATTTCGAAAGAAGATCATTCTTTGAAAAATATTTCAGTTTTTCAAACCATTAATGGCTCTCTATGACAGATGCTGCATTGATATTATTTCTAAATTAAAATTGATTATCAAAATCGGGCTATTTGATTTTTAAAATGTAGATGTTTACTTTCCAAATAGGCTATAGAAATAATTGTTTTGTTATTGACATCCTTTATCTTTGTAAGGGAGCATTTTTGCACTTAAATAGTTAAAAGTAAAACGACCTAACAAAATAAGAAAAACAATTGATGTCGATGGGAAACTACAGCAATCTAATCACTACAGTTTGGTAAGCTAAGTGTACAGGACAAAGATTCAAAAGTAGACTACAAAGAGAATGGAAAGAGGAAACAAATATGCTTATTAGAAGAAAGAAAAATAACATGGCAAAATGCTAGAATCTAAAGTCAAAGTCGAAAAAATTTAAAATGTTGACCAACATTTTTTTGAAAGTCACAAAATATATCCCTGCTCAATTCTAACGATAAGCAGGAAGTATATTAACCCTACGTTTACAAAAAAATACTTGAATGTTATACCACGGGTTCATTGGACTAATCACTTTCGTCAACTAAAAAAAATATACATATTTGCTACTTATTTATTTATTTTTGAAATTAAACAGGATTCGCGTGCCATGTTATTCCACCATTTTATGTGTTTGTGTGTTGTTCTTCATTATCAGATACAATGTTTCATCTTCGTTCAAATTTACTTTAGAGTCGCTTGAATCAATTTTAGATCTCTCAAACACATTTTCCACATTGCTACTTCCACCCCCATTAGAGGATGCTCTGTATTGTATGCGATACCACTCATCTACTAGAACTGCAGCAAATTCTTCAGGTCTAAGCGGCCTTTTATTGTCCATCTTCTAGAGTTTTAAAAAGGAGATAGACCAAAATACAATAAATAAAAACATACTAGGAGGGTGGCACCCATAATTTCTGCAAACTAATAGATCAGGTGCACCATGGGAATTAAACTTGCCATGAAACAAATGTTTGTTGTTTTCCAGTTTGTCAGTTCAAATTGAATTTGATAATTGCAACAGTTATTATACAAGTTAATTTTGAAATAAGTGTTATGTGGCAAAAATGAATTGAACTAGAGAAAATTTTAGAGCCATGATTTACTATGACCTCTAAAGTGTCCTAACTCCGAAAGAAAGCTTTGGACGACTTCGTTGTTCATTTGGTGACCAAGCGCCTTCGCATCAGCTATAAACAGTGTAACAGATTTAATGAGTTTAGATTTAACTCAGTAACGATTTTGCGAAGAAAGAATAATTTAACCAATTGCCCAAACAAACGTAGACGCCGTGCGAAGAATGATTCAGAAGGAAAATCGAGTGACACATAAAATTATTAGGAGCACCTTGGGCATTGGCGTAAATGCTATAAACAAGATTTTACATAATCACTTGGGTCAAAAGAAAAGTCTATTATCGGCATATGCGACACAGTTTAACTAGCTTAAAATCTACAGCGTGTGGAATGGTTTAAAGAACCTCTAGAGAAATATGATGAAGGTAGGTCTAAAGCAGTTTACCACATCTTAACTGGTGATGAAAGCTGGATGTATGCATTTGAACCCGAATCTATGCGGAAGTATGCACAATGGGTGCTTCTAACAGATCCTAATCCAGTTAAAGTGAAGCGAGTTCGAGGTGTTGGTAATAAAATAATTGCTTATTTCTCTTAAAGATCAGGACCTATCACAACTTTCATGCTTGAAAATAAACATACGGTTACCGCAGAATGGTATACAACATTATGCCTGCCAGACGTTATTCAAAAAGCTCGTTTACGATGCCAAAGATGTGAGGTCATTCTGAACCATGGAAATGCTTCAAGCTATACCGCACGTCAAATAAAGAAATCGTCAGAGGGTTCCATATTAAAAGTGCTAGGTCATCCCCCACACAATCTCGGCATAGCACCATCCCATTACTTTCTATTTCTTTTATTAAAGGGTAAAATGTCTGGCGTGCCATTTGAAACTCCCGAAGATGCTGTGCAAAACTTCAAAAATTTTATTTCTCAAGTGACTCAAGAATGATGGAATTTACATTTTGCAAGTTGGTTTTATCCATGCGTAAATGTATATAGTTGAAGAGCAAATATTTTGAAATTTACTAGTAAAAAATATGTTTAAGCACTTTTTCTGGAACTGACTGTTTGAGTTGCAGAAGAAGTGCACCCGTTGGGAGAAAACATTGAAGGAAAACAACATATAACTATTTAGGAGACAAATTTAGCACAAGCGGTAATATAAAGGAAAAAATAACATAATATCCAGAATACCTATTTCGTCTATCAAAATCGTAGCTCAACGCTAAGGAGGTATAAAATCTCACAAAAACAGGTAGCAGCATTTGGTTCTGAAAGCAAAAAAGTTACGGACCAATGCAAAACCGATGAAAAATAGAGAATAAGAATGAATTGCGACCTACGCACAACAATGTTAGAAGAAGAGATAATAGGGGTTATAAAATCAAAAAGAGTAAGGTGGAAAGAACATACACTAAGGATGGAGTAGGAGATAATCGATAAGGGAATGATGAAGTGGGTATGCTAGAGGAAAAAACAGGTGGAAAACTACGGAAACAATGGATCGACGACTTTGAATAATATTTGAAAACACTGGGAGTCCAAGGATGGAGAAAACTAGCAAATAACCGATCAAAGTATTAGAGCAGGCAAGATTGTTAAGCAGGGGAGGTACAGATAAACGATGTAATTCTTATATCAGCTCCAAACCAACTTAATTGTTGCTCT